>KN716217.1:157996-169765 GCA_000816705.1 Dictyocaulus viviparus | reverse complement strand
TCGCTGGCTAATCAGTTCAACAAAATGAAATTCAAAGAATTTTCTAGAAAATTTGAGCTCCTTTTTTGTACAAACATGTCTCTCTCTCTCTCTCTCTCTTCCAAAATGTTCATCATAAAGCTATAGAAATAGTTTGAAATGAATCAGTGTTAAACAATGCATTTCTGCGATTTCTATTTTAGTGTCATGGTTTCAGTTTTCAGAAGACGTTGACTATTGATACAACGAAAAAATTTGGATAGTTCAAAATTATTTGATTGATTAAAAGATGTCTCCCAGAACATTGTTTCATTCAGTCATTTCCGATTACAAATATGATTTAAATGTTTGAAAGGTTGTATGTTGGAAAATGATGGAGCTGCTTCAACTTACGGATATATAAAAGGGCACGCAAAACGCGACTTAATTAACTGAGAATCAAAATGGATCAATGCTAGTTTGACAAATGAATGCTAACGTCCACAGGAACAACCACGAAATAGTCCACAACAGGGCTAGAGAAGCATCCTCGATAACTCAGTATCGCCTTTCTTCTGAATGATGCTCTACCTCACACTACTGAATCAACTCGACACATTTTGAGGAAATTAGGCTGTACCATAATACCATATACACTCCATAACTCTAGTTTCATATCGTTGAATATATGATTATATTGTTCATTAAATTTCATTCATCATTTCATCAAGTTCTTTACATAAATAACAAACGGATTAGCTAATGTGTTGGGATCATAGGACAAATCAGTGTTCAGAGCGCTTAATTTGAATTTTACATAGCTGCAAATGATGACTCTATCTATGGCTTTGATTATCACACTCGATTTCAACTTTTCATAATGAAAATAAAAACCTTGTCTGGGTATTCGTCGTCATCTTCGCTTCCGCTTTCTTCATCCTCACTGTCTATTTTCTCATCGTCCGCGGTAATGGTAATCTCAGGAGTAGACCTAGCTGGCGGCAACAACATTTTCAATGGAGTCTGGAAAATTCTAGCAAAATGACGGTCTATTAAACGAATAAATTTTTTAGTTTAACAACTGAAGTGAAATAGAAATTTGATCGGAAGTATGTTAACAAATTGAAAAGCAACTGCAGGCCTATGAAAGACGGCTACTTACTCTAGTCCTCAATAAAGCCTTTTGCAATGCTTGAATTATTTATGTTGACCTTTGAGAATGTTCTCATATTTGCTGCTCACCGAAATTTCCTCAGCAGTTTGTGAGTGATCGATGGTCAGCAACGGTGAAGGCATCATTGTATTATCGAATTCAACTTCGTTCAAAGCACGTACATCTGTGTCGCTGTCAAGTACATGATCTAAAAATTTAATATGGAAGCATAGTGCATTTTTTGTCTACAAAATAGAGGAAACGTGGCATCTTTCTCTATGCTGCAGCATTATGGGGAACGTTCAAAACCGAATCTGCCCATGGGTTCGCAGACCTTTCCACGATCTGAGTTCGTTGCTGATCTGGTATCACGTAGTGTGAATCGCGGTAAACACTATATATGTTTGAATAACAATACAAATCAGATTCATGGCCCACTTCACATAATGGAGTTAACAGAACATTGTTTTCATGCGGTGATCCATTCAGGCAGATAAACATAACCTTAGAGAAGAAAAATAACCAACGAATCTAAGTTTAAAGTGTACAGTTGTTCTCGATTATCGTAACTGCGATAATAACGGAATGGCCATCATATCCATAAGGATGAAATGTACTTCAACTTCGTAGATCAAGTGAAAAACCAAGCATCTCATCAAAACAAAATGATGAATGTCTACTATTCACTTAGAATATTTCCCCCACTTGTTTTTTCTCATCTGAATAGGATAACATGAAAAACTTTCACAAACAATCAGAAGCTTATCTATTAAAAACGGCTAAATCTTGCAAATCCAGATTCTTATCTAGTTATTTCACTTAAATTTTATCAATTGAAAAACATACTCTACCAATTCCTTCAAGTTTTTTTTCTCCCTTTCAGATAGTAAATTCGATAAGCCAATACTATTTATTGCAGCAAAGCTTTAGATTATGGAAATTTGACATGCTTTTCGTTTTATAAAATAGTTCAGTGACTAGTATTGTAAAGGACGAACCATCAAGAGAATGTGACCGAACGACGTCTTCAAAAGGTTGTTCCGACTCATCTCCTTCAAATACCGTTGTCCACATTGGTGTTCTACTTCCCGACCAATCTCCGTCCTGTATAAACGTTATTTCATGTACAGTACTAATGTAGACGATCATTTCATACTGTCGACCTACAAGCGTCGCAGCACAAAAAGTACTACTGGAAAGCGTAAATATTCGTGCACTTTTTTCCGTAATTACCCTCACATAAAAAATTTTAGATTCATTTTTTGTTTGCATAAAGGTACTCACTTTCGCGGTTTCCACATTAATGCCTGAGTCGCTCTGGACAACATACCTGAATGAAAGAAGCTATGAACAGCTGACATCAGTTTACTACCTAGTAAGCTTCAGAATGAAATGTCAAGAAAAAAAAAGAAAATGATGGATTAATAAAAAAATTGATGGATTGAAACTAAATACGAATTAGAAGGAACCAATAAACAACACAGAACTTAGTGCTTGTAGTGTAAGCTTCACCTTATTATTTTTTGTCTTTTTTCAAATTCTAGGAAAAGAAACTCTCCAAAACCTCTTTAAAAAACCGGACGAAATTTGCCGTGAGAGAATAAATAGAAAGCGAATCATAGAAGTACAAAGAATCCTCAAAAAAGCAACGACACTGTCACTCTACTTGATTGGATACTATGGATATCTCTGAATATCACTATTTCATAGATGTCTTACTTCCTCACTACTTTCCCTGAGGGCAATCAACGTGAATATATTCTCAATCCTTTTGTAAAATATTTCTGCAATACTTTTCATGTTCTTTTTCTACAATGTTCACTACTATAACAGTTGTTCTTTTTGAATAGATAGGTTTTTCCCTTAAAAATATTTCAAATAATATTCTCTTTTATAAGAAAAATCCAAATTCGTCAAATTAATAAGTTCGTTGTCGACGTTCCATTGAAGACTTGTTCAAGCGCGAAGATATTTTAATGAAATCACAAGGGAGTTTAGTTTGAGATATCGCAAATTGACAAGATTGTTTATAACAAGGCAAATATTCTCAAGAAAAACCGACATGTTTAAAATACAAACGATATAAATTTACGAGATGATTACCAATACATGAATAATGTAAAAGTAATTTGAGGTGAGAACGATGCGCATAAATCTTTTAGAGTTATTTAATCTCTAGCCGACCAATTTTTTGAAAATTTTCGTTGCATATACGAATTTGATTTAAATGTTGATGCATTTCAGGCATATTGTGAAAGTCAACTAGACTCAGAACGAAAATCTCCTACTGATTCATAGAAAACGCTACGAAAAACCATTGTTGTCAGCCGTTACACATGCCCTTCCGAACTTTAAAAGCAAAAGTTTCAAAGTAAAAAGTTAAGGCAATAAAGAAATGTAACTAATCACTTGTCGTCTAAGAAACTCTCGTCATTAATCTCCGCAAATCGCACATCTTTGTAGGTGAAATCGAAATCGTTCCTTCGGTCTTCTTCTCGCGAGTCGCTTCTTGACCGTGCGCCATCTCGTACCTCGTTTGTATCGTTCAGTACATCGCACACGCGATCCACCTGCACAAAGTGCAAATGCATTGATTAATTAGATGAATGGAAATTGGGGAGACGTAGCACGGTAGAAGTAGAAGTTATATAATGCACAGGCTTGATTCTGTTAAAGAAAAATCGTGTTCTCCCTAGCAAACTAAAAGTTCCAGTCTCATAGATTAATTGATACCAGATTAATCTGAAAGAGTAAGCAGTACTGATTGAATAGAAAAACTAGTCATCCCAAGTGTTAGTATGAACTACTTTCATCCCAACAGCAATGGATAAAATAAATGCCTGCCCATCTCTAAGTGGAAATGAATAAAGTCAGTGCTTATTCTTTTTTGAAGGATGGAAAGCGTATTAAAAGAAGCTTCATTAAAATTGCATACTTTTAGATGCAGATTTTCTGAACTCTCATACTTGGTAACTCATGCATTCTTATGCTGTCACTTAGTTTGCTTACCTTAACGGCGAAATCGCTCAGTTCATGGTCGTAGGACGTTGATGTGGTTCCATATCCAGATTCTCTTGTGGGCGATACTAGTTCTGACGACCAGTTGTTCAATGACATTTTTTGAGTTCTCTCTTCCGAGGTTTCAAATTTTCCTTCATTTTCTCTTGTACGCCTATCGATTTCGTGCGACGCTAAATCATACGGTCACATAAGCAATGAGCTGCAATGTTTTCATTGTAGTGTGAATTTTAACACCTTCATATGTAACGTGATGTTCGAGAAGATGAAAAGAATTTCGTAATGTTAGGAAAATCCAAGTATTTCATGGAGGAGATTAATTATCAATGAAGAACCTTTATGAAATGAAACAGTCATTATATGTAAACAGAAAAATTTGTTACGATGTAGTTGAAAATCGCCGCTGAATCTGATTGAGTTAGCAGGGTCACATAAGGCGATTGTGTTAGCATATGATAATAACATAATAGCTTCAATTGTTTACGAACTTTGTGCAAATGGCTACCGTCTGACCTTTCATATTTTCATATTTCACAGATTTCATCCGTTTTTTTGACGTTCATGTTTAAACACCGATTGTTCATGAAGTTAATTTATTAAATGTTTCATCATCTTGCGTTATCGTATATTGTTATAACCTTCGCTCTATTTCACTTATTTCCGGTCTGATTTGCTACCGATTGCGTCACTGAATCGGTTCGATCTACTCAGTCGATATAGACATCATACTTTGTAAATCTCATAACTGATGTAATTTTTTAAACTAACATTAGCCTTCTAGGATGTGTGAAGCAGTGGTAAAGGTGCCATAGTAATAGTAATAAACTGGCCTTTTTTTACAAAACAGTTTTGCAGTCCAACGGACCATCTTATTCTTCTTTCAAAGTAGATTAATACTCGAAACATGATTGTAACGTTTTTCGACTAAGTAGACGTATTGAATAAGGCAAAAGCGTGAAAGCGTTTATATCGTGGAATCGCAGAAGTTTTGCCAAAGCGATGCCCATCATACCAACTTCATGAATAAGAGTGTCTCATTGTTTCAAGAAAGAAAATGTGCAAAAAGTAGCTGTAATCTAACTAAAAAAAATAAACATTCACGTTTTCTTATTGAGCTCAAATTATCCATCTCAGCCATACGCATTACAGCTCGAATCTGTTCTCTTTCAACTAATGACAGATGAGAGAGATCCACGTCAGGAAATTCGAAGTTCATGAAATCGTCGTCACCTCTTCCAACACGTTCTAAAATATTTCTCAGAACTGCATTATAAAAGCACACTTCATAGCTCGAAAAATTGAACCAGTTGGCTGCCGCTGCTTCGTTGAGAATTCATTGGTGGAAGTTACATAACTGTGCGAAGAATCGATTCCTAAATCCGCCTTGTTATCCACGGAGCTCCTGTAATTCTAATGATCAAGAATTATCTTCGAGTATCTTCGAAAAAACATCTTTCCAATCAAACAATTTCATCTGAAATTTCGTACACAGAGAAAAAATGTTAGCCTTAAGAAACTGCACGGAAATTATGTTTAGTCTTCGAACTTTTAGAACGAATTCAAAGACTTATTTTCCTCCTATTTCACTATTGAATGGATTCAGTAACGGAAAAAGAATAAATATTTAGAAAGTAAATTAGGATTCTTTAACATTGACGACCTGCTTGAAGCTTACTAGAAATCGACTATGAAGGACAAACCTTATCTCATCAGATACATTTTCTGCACTTTTTGCTAGTGTTGAAGATATAATAGGATCCTCATTGTCGACCACCGCTATGACTTGCTCGTGTTTCCTTGTCGAGTGGTCTTCCATGTTTGAATTAATTGAGGATGTACTGAAAGTGTTTATGTATGCTGCGAAAATATTTTAATGGTATTTTCTGTTGCACAAACAACAGCTGTACATTCTATCCAGTCTAATTCTATAGTGGTTTGTAGATTTTGTTATTTTTTGCTTCTATATGTAGCAGTGTATGGACGTTGACCCTCGTGGCCAAACACAATCACAATATGTCTTATCTTTGAACAAACCTGCTACGCGATGCAGAATCAATGGATATTCTTGGAGACGTGGTAGTCGGTGTCATATCTTTTGGCAATACGATGTCACGTAGGTTAGACACTTCCATATCCATTTGCACTGGTCCTATTGCGGTATGGCTTGACTCATGTTCACTTGCAGAGGACTTCTCCAATCTTAGCACGGTACTGAAATTCATTATTATGCATAACGTCAGTTCATTATAACGTTTTAGTTCTTGAGGAATGTCTATATTCTCCATAGTGACTTTCCAAATCTCCATGTTACATCTCTCAACAATCTATTAATAACAAGTGACTAATTAATGAGTGACGTGATACAGTATAAGTTTCTTGGCTTTTTCTTTTCCATTATAAACACAACCGAACACCGTCGTCGTTGCGCGTTTGTTTGTTGTTTGTCATACGACCAGTGCGCGGTGCAACATTACAATATGCAAACGAACGTTTTATTTTCGTTTGAATCTGATTCAATGAACGAAAGCGTAAATGAATCGATTAACATGGAAATCAATTGTATATCATCATGCTAACATTGGCTAGTTTCTTTTACCCACATCACCAATGATGCCTGTGTTTATTTGTTAAGTGACAAATAACAATTATTTGATTGTCGCCTCGTCTCAGATTATTATCTTATGTTACAGTTATTCTTCTGTTCTGTTCTTAAATACTGTTCTGTTACGGCGTACTGTCACATAAACTACTGGTAGTTTGAGGGCACATTGTGACATTTCATGCTTAACGAATCGTATGCTAACATAAAACAATGCTGGCCAACTAATCGTTACAGAACTCCGAAACTGTCGACTTTACAGTGATCGTTGGTTTGTTGGTGAAACAGAAACTTCGCTTCAATAATCGATAAACAATATTTGGTTCAATAAAGCTGATCATATTACAAGCAGCCACGACATCGCTCTATAATAATGAAATCAAAATGGAGCACAGAAGAGAAATCATATCAAATAATTCAATCATTGATTTAGTTTACATCGGCTGAAATTCTATTCAAGCTAACAATTGAGTTTCTCTGAATATCATCATTACAATATAACAAGGTTTTCATGAGTTCTGAAATTGCAAAAGTGTTAAGACTTGCTCGTAATAGCATCGAATGTGCATAGAGAGACTATAGAATCATTTTAATAGATCTACAAACCTTGATGTATTAGCGGACATATTCGTACTATTTGCTTCTTCTGCGGCAGCTTTCATCACTTCCAAAATCCGCTTCTGTTCCACTTCTGATAGTTCATGTAAGCCAGGAAGATCAAACGACTCTCTGAGAAATTCACATTCATAGGGCTTTGGGAACCATTTAGAGGAAATGTGATAGAACAACTAATTTGTACTTCGTATCAAATAATAGGCATGTCAATTTTTAACATATATTAACAAACTTCGATTCATTTTGACTCATATTAGACTTAACTTTCGGGATTACAATATCTTAGTCCGAGATAGTATCACGAATACCTTTCGCGAGCAGCATGCTTTTTCTATGAATGAAGCTACTAAGCAATAGGCGAGTAAGCTTTTGCTGCTCATATTCCATGCAATTCTACGTAGTTCGTTGATAATTAACTGACATTCGGCACATCACATTGTTGCTATGAGATTGTTTTATACTCAAAGCCTGAGATGGAATATCGATATGTAGGATGCTGATTCGATCCTTCGCAACTCAAAATATGAATTGTTTCACGATACTGTCCGTAGGTGTGCTGAATTGACCGCAAAACTCGGACCTCAGACGGGACTCGAACCCGCACCTACAGTTATCAGGTCTGCCGTGCTGATCCATCACACTACTGTGGCCCTTGTTCTACAAGCATTCAGTGCTTCACTTATAGTAAGTGATTATCGTTACCAACATTCGCTCGTTAAACGGGTACGATCTGGTGAGCCGATGTTGTCATTGCAGCCAGTTACTCGAGATTTTATGAGATTGAATAAAGTCTTCGATTTTCCTATATTCCCTATTCTCGATGGAATAATGTGATAGTAAACCTGTTAAGAGGTCGCTAATAGATTATAATGGATCGTGTAAAGGAATTAGCAGTACTTTTATGGAAAATTTCTAAAAGAAATAAAAAACAAACGGTATAGAGGTAGTCGATGAAGACGAAGCTAAGCTAGTTGCTTCATCCAGTTGCGCACATGCCATTACAGCTTGAATCCTTAACTTCTCTTCTTCTGATAGTCCTTCCATCGCAGGTGAAATTTCGGCAAACGGAGCCTGTAAACAAAAGTTTCGCTATTCAAGAAAAATAAGCTGAACTCAAATGTAAATATTCAAAAATTCCGTACCAAAGGAGGAAATAAATGATGAGGGACAAAAATGGTTCCACATTAAGTCGCATTTAGTATTTTTGTTTCTGATTATAACTTTATGGCAGAAATAAAATTAAGCGAAGCTGCTCAATCAGTGCAGCCAATTTTCTCATGAAAAACATTCTAAGTGGAATTTAAGAAAATGCCTTTGGCTATCCGTATTTATCTGTGATGTCCGGAAAATTTCTGAAACGATTACTTTTCAGATATTTTCAAGTTGGTTTGCAGCATCAAAAGATAAAAATAAATGAAACTTGGTAGTCAAAATGTTGCTGATTAAAAAAACAGTTCCGCGAAAAAACCAGATCCATTGTCACGTGATTTGATTAACATTAGTTGACTCAGCTGCGAAGCTTACATCGATCAATAAATTAGAAATTCATATTAGAAAAACTAGTAAGAGGACAATTTTCTACTTTTTGCACTTTCCAGGTTTAAAACATAATCTGCATTGAAAACGTTTCAAATTTCAATCGGCGTTCTTCCATAGTGAAATAAACATAAACAACAAGTAAACACTTAACATCGCATTGAAATTTCTGTGTAATCAATTATTGATAAGAACGAAATAGGTTTGTTGGTTGAGAAGGCGGTTAACTCTTTCCTTGAGGTAGTAGTCGGATAGCGAACAAATCAATGACTCTTCTATCGTTCACAGTGAAGCCTTCCATGTTAACAAATCAAGCAGAAAAACTTCATGATAATCAATCACATCGTCGCTTAGAAAGTATGTACAGTCAACTATGCCGTACTTTCCTCATCCGATCACTTACGTTCTCGCACTTTCACTTCTATTCATTCCAAAATCGATATCATTTATAATTATTCCACTATTTGTTAATTTTCTTTCATCACTATAGAAAATGATTTTTCGAATTTTTATTACTTGAAAATGATATACAATAATATAAAACCAACTCATCATATAAAATCCTTCTGAGGCCATTTGTTATTTTTACAAATGTTTTGCATTTTACTTGTGCTCAACTTCAGAACATTTCATCAAATGAGATTTAAAGTTGTTGAGAGGTATTGTGAATAAAAATCAAAAATGGCACAAGGATTATACTGGCTAATTTAATGATTGCAATTCGATTGTTTAAGTTGAAGTTGAATTCGGTTCCTTATCGATCACTATTTAAGCGGCTTAATGCAGAAGCAAGAAGAAAAAGTGGTACAGTGCACAGGTGAAAACCACAATTCCGATTCCTCGTTACAAGCTTAGCGAAATTTGATTTCTTTAGGGTTGATATGATGACCGGAGAGGTTTCTGTGAACTTTGAATAGCACAATTTCCAAGAAATATGTGGGCAGTGCACCGAATCATTGTTATATTGGTTTACGTTTACTGGTAGGAATAGCTTGCATTCCTGGGAAACGAACGGAATGAATACGCTTTAAACGCAGTCAGAATCTACCCCCGACGTTAATCAGGCTTATGTATAAACTTCGCTTAATTATTAATTGATTAATGAACGCAGTTGTAAATTCCAGCATGTCATATCATATTTCATAACTAACTAACATTAGAACAATTCAGAAGCATACAGTCGTTCATCTGCTTTCAATCGATATTGATTACATTTCACAGAAAGCACATGCATCTCAAATTAATGACAACGCTACTTACTCATAAATACTTCTGCTGAGAAAATTTTTGAACTTAACAGTCTCAAACTTCCCATTTTGATTTCTTCAACTGAATTCACTAGCACTGACTTGATGATGAGTGGTCTTCAAGTCACTCTATAGATTAGGCTCGCATTCAACACCTCCAATATCACGTTGAACACGACATGGATTGATCAATGTCAAGCTTATCTTATTTACCAATCAAATTCTAGAAAAAGATATTCGATTCAACCTAGTCAAAAAGAGGCAGAGAAGGAAAATCGAGGACGAACAAAATAAAATAGGATAAAATAATCCTTGGTGGTGATCACTGGTTATGGGCTCGCATTTGCACTAGTCTATAACGTGATATCGTAGAGGTGATTGTATGCAAGTCTAGTTCATCGTGATATGATCGTGAAAAACTCTACTAGATCAATAATGCCTATCTTCTCAGATTACCTGGTAATGCTTTGCTGAACCCAGGAGGATGACGGATTTCATAAACATCGGCGAGGACCCAACCAGAGCGCTTTAATTCGAGCTTGTGCCTAACAGTAACACCTAACACTGCGCTAGTATTTTCAACTATGATGAAACACGAAATAATGTAACGATTGTGAACATTCTTCACGTAAGGAAAATATTAGATATGCATGTGAAATCTGTTATAAGAACAAAATAAAGATTAACAAAAATGTAAACAGTGATGTTTTTCGCGAGCATATATTTTAAAAAAGTGATGAATTGTTGAACACGTCTGAAGCATTAGACGATTTATTCGTTGTTAATTGACAGCAAAATGCTCTTTTCAGAGTAATTTGGCGACTAACAATAGCGAGAAAAGGCGGGACGGGTACGAAGTGAATGCCACATTTGCAGTTTCTACGTTGAAGATGAACATCAGAACTGAATGCAATACGACCAACCATTCTACGCAACAGAACGTGTAATTGTGAACTAAATAATTAGGGAAAAATTTGCTGCATAGGTGGCGGCATTGAGGAAAATTAGAAAAATTAAACTGTATGCTTCATGCTACACTGAAGATTTTTTAAAATTTAATCATATCGTATCGAGAATCTCCCTTATTCAAGCTCGATTCTGGATCACAACTGTCATGATACATCCATATGGCATAATCTATACATAGAAAACACACTCCAGTCAACACTTACGAAGGGATGCTCACCACGGGTAACGCATTCACATTTTCTTCTTTCATACATCAAATTGCCGCTAGTATTCTAGGGTATTACGGTTACCTGTTATTTTTGTAGCTGTCATACTGTCGCGTTATTATGAAGAGTTTTTATTTACGTAAGCTCAAGGATCTCTCAACGCCAAGCCTATATACATGCACTGCAATCAGTCAAAACTTCATCTTATCAATTTTACGTCATAAATAATGGTTTTTTTCTCGTAAATATAAGATAAGATAAGATAATTGTTGGCGTTGATCAATCCCTTGTGGTAGGATACGACCACGCATTCATGTTCAACGTGATATCGTAGAGGTGATTGAATGAGTGTCTGGTCTATACAGTGACTTGAGTTAACCACTCTTCACCAAGTCAGTGCCAGTTATCTTATCCAGCCTCCTCTGGTACCAATTTCCCGCCCCCGGAGGGATGGCGGGCTTGGTAGGC
>KN716217.1:122848-157896 GCA_000816705.1 Dictyocaulus viviparus | reverse complement strand
AAATTGCCCCACCCCGGAGGTATGTCGGGCTTGTTATCCCTGGGGGCGGCCACGAACTGAATCGGCCGGCGTGTTACTGTGGCACCTCCACCACTGAGCCACTGCGCCCCTCTCGTAAATATAGAATTTCTATTTTCTTAATCTCAAAATTTCTTTGTTTCTATTTGGATAGGTGCAAATTAACAAGTAAATGAAAAATGGTGTTCCATAGATGTAATGAACTGGTGGCGTTTAGTGGAATAAGAATGACAGTAAGAATCAATGAAAATTGCTATGAATGTCATCCGATCCCGTTTCCCTTAAATTTATTTCAAAGAAAATTACTTTAACCTTAAGGTTGAAAGTTAAAAGAAAAAAGCCTAGTAGTTCCAATGATCTGCAATTATTTATGCAAAATCAGTAATGGTCGAGCGCGTTGAGAGTTACGTAAACAAAAATGTTTTGAGGTTTTGATACAACGAGCTGGAAACACAGTGTTGTCAGTACGAAGAGATTAATAAAGAAGGAACAGCATTAAGCTGCATCATTACTAAAGCCTAAATGAAAGCAGAGCAAATTGAATCGTTTTCGCCTTTAATGGTTCTCATTTTCATTTAATCACTAGTGACCGATGAGTTTTGATAGGTGTAGAATCAATCGATAATGTAAAGAATTAGAAAAATCATGTTTTTTTATTGCACCAACTGTTTGACACGTAGTGTTGAGAGTGTCAGAAGTAATCGAACAAATACGTAAAGAATTGAAAAAATAAAATTCATTGACGAATGAATGGGTAAGTAAAGCAGTGAACTCATAAGGTTGAGGCTTTTTTCCACTACAAAAAAGGGAAGCAAATCAAAGTTGGAAGTATGCTGAGCACGAAAACAAAAAAAAAAGATTTAAAACTGAAAAGTGTTGTAGTGGAGAAGAAACGGTACACATACCATTGTGAAATCGATCGTTGAAGGCGCATTTTGGGTAATTTCAGCAACTGCTTGTTTAGCCTGAACAGCAACGAGATTTCATGTACTGAAGTGTTTTCGTGAACAGTGAGATGCTACGGGCAAGGTGTATAGTTTTGCATAGCTTCGATCTTCCAAAACAATACATCAGAGAGTTTTTATGTTTACGAAAAATTGAAAATATTCAAAATCGTTTATAGGCCAAAAATGCACGCAGACCACACAACATCTGATCTGAAACGATGAGAGAAAGAAACTCAAAAGGATGCTCATAGAAAGTCTTTGCACGTATTCTTTTGATGCGATGAACGCGAATCACGTAATCGCATCTGAACACTCTCTATGAAAAAGAAAAATCAAAACTAAGCCATTAATATGAACGTGTGAGTAAAATAGTAATTTCGAACACGAACATTCTATTTGTAAAATATTACGTCTGAAACATAATGAAACGCAGCGAATTGTTTTGTTTTGTATTGTAGAGCATCATTGAGGAAACATTATGAGGATAAATCATCTCAGCCGAGCGGAAGCAGATGCGAATCGCGAGAAAATTCGCACATAACAATGAGACTTCAGAGCAAGCACATTTTAACTAGGCGAACTAGTGATCAGAAAGTTTAAGGCTGGCGCGAACCTTTCCAATTGCTCCGGTGGCGAATCGTCCAAGATCGGAGAAACCGAAACGGCCTCTTCTAGCAGAGTCTAGCATATGACCACAACCAGAAGACGTCGGCTGGCAATCGATTCCATATACAGCAGCACTGCCCTCCCCTCCAGCAGCCTCGAACGCAATCGATTCAACTGATGTCACTAAACACAGAAAAACTGCGCACTAAAATTATAACAATTTATATGGAATAGATGAATTCATTACAAAAATATTGCTAGATAGATATCAGATAGGTAAAAACTTCAAAAACTTTTGCAGTTTTTTCTGAGTTTTGCTTTACTTTTGTAATAAAAATTCAATTTTTTAAAATAGTAGAGCGTGGTAAAAAACGCTTCCGGGAAATTGCAGAAGAATTCTTTTGGAATATAATGTGGAAATTATTCTGGAATTATACAGATGACAGCTTTCCAATGTATTGAAATTCGTTGTGAAGACGAGAAATCAAAGATGAAAATTAGTGAATTACTTGAATGCGTGTTGAAAAGAAAAAGACGTCGTTGATCAGAATTCTGTACATCAAATTTTTCCGATACGTTAAAACACATTCTGTCGGAGTACTTTGGATCAACTTCGCCTTTCTATTACCGTTTGAAGCGAATACTAAAAAGCTCGTGTATAGAAGATCTCTGCTGGAATGGAAATGGTCTGTTATGGTAATTAGCGTTTCGTAAGAGTATATACTCATTAAAATGCACTATATTGAATAATGACCTATGAAATGAAGACAAGCCAATAGTTCAGTCTGCCCCCTATTCTTGATCGATTCGAAGACGACTAATTATGAAACCACATGGAAACCATCTCAATTAGCAGAGAATCATATAATTGTGTTGCTACCAATATTATATATTGGACGAGCAAAAGATGACCGATGAAGTATGAAACGATAACCGAAAGCAGATTTGAGGTTAAAATGAGACTGAAAGTGACTAAAGAAACAGATTCGCTTCACATCATACGCTTCACTGAAATGATTTATGCGCTTTACTTATACAGAATAATATAACACTTTTTGAATAGCGAACAATATCGGTCGAGTATTACTTCAAAGAATGAAACATCTTTACTATTCACCACGCAAAAATCATTGCCAATAAAAATTCAATTTTAGAGTGAAGTCAAATAAATTTTAGTGTAATAACACTCTAAGCGATACGCACATATGAAAGCATCCTGATAATCAACATCGATTCTGACGAGTACGCTCATTGAGAGTGAGGATTTGAGACTTTTTTTCAAAATATTTGACGTCAAAGCAACAATACATCATCGTGGACATAATGGGACGGAAGACAAAACATTCACAAAATGTTGTGAAAAGAATTTGCAAAACCATTAGATAGCCAGTCAAGCTCACAGTTGACAGCACTAACACTAAGCCTACGGCTAAGAAAGAAAGATCTGCAGAGCTCCATGTGAAAACGAGAGGCTTGCAGCAAAGCGAAGCAAAACAAAAAGAAATAAATGTCTGAATCGGAAGTAATGACAAATGCGATCCGAAATCAAATATTCTATCTTTATCATTGATTGAGGTTGGGTTAATTGAAAGACAGCCAACAATATTATTATTTACTAAATTGAGAACATTGAGGCTTCTACTTTATTTAAGAATGCATACGCTGTTCGAACGGTGTATTCGAGGAAATTTTCGATAAAGTTTCCTAGCGATGAACCATTAAACAGGTCGTGTCACCAAATGCAATCCATATGAATGTGAGAGGTGAAAAATTACCACTGACTTCTCATTATTAAAATATTAAAATATATATCGGAAGAACCAACATAATTCTCCTATCGTCTTTCAGAAGATGTGATTCTATTCGGTAAGCTCATCGGATCAACGAAATCTACACAAGTACGATTAATCAAAATATTTACGATATAGAATAATCTGCGTTTTTCTCTGAGTATAGAAAAAGGCATGTCAAAAATTGAATTAGCCAAGCAAATTTTTGAACAGATGCGTCCCACAACTCCTTGACTATTACTATCAAACGAATCATGAAACACCATAGTAACATTTGTTTCTAAAATTGCTCTACATAAATTGTAGATGTAAAACAAATAATTGTGATTTTATGCAAAATAGACGAACTACCTGATTTGATCTGTTGCTGTTGTGTAGAGTAGAATGAAGACGAAGAGACATCCTAAACGAGAAAGCCATTAGGAATTCATAACCTCCAGAACTCACGGGAGGACTACGCACTTGATAGCAGAATCACAGAACTGGAGGTATTTTGGCATCGATTGAAATTCGAACGGAATAACTTATAATAAATGAGAATTTTGAAAATCTAAAACTACTATACACATAAGGTAACGAAGAGTGAAAATTTGAGGGAATTAACCAAGTCCGCTCAACCATTCTAGAAAAATTAAGACGAGCAAATTTCTTCCACATTGAAGGATATTTGCTACCTTTCTCCGCCAATACCATTCTATACTGTACGTCGTGTCATATCAGACTTTAACACAATAGTTCTACCGGTTATGTCATGTTTAGAAATTTGTGGACCAGGTTAATTAGTCAAAGGCAAAAAAGGAGATTTCTCTCGTGTGTACATCACTTACTCAATCCCTCCTCTCATCTACTGCTCTTATATTATATGGTTCGCATTATTGTAATGTTCCGATGATTTTCATATCACTGCTATGTCGTTGCTAATATATTATTTATATATTATTGCTATGTTAATTATTATATTACATAAAGGCTTCATCCTATTGCTTAACGCGTCAACGAAGTTGGCAGATGAACGTATCTCAGGAATAAATGAAACGTAAACCATACCAAAAGAACTTTGTCGTGCCAGTTTCATCATGTATGCAAAAGAGCACTGGCATTAACGATAATCGCGATAGAAAGAAACGAATAGAAAATTGTTGGGGCCACAATGCGCATGAACGCAGCCATCCAAGTATCCAAGTATAGAGGCAATAGGTTTATAGGATACAAACACCCAAATTCAGATAAACTATACTGCTACTAGAGCCGAGCCAACATAAATTATGATGCTACAGAAGAAGATATTTTTCAAATTATCAGAATGAATACAAATTCAAAACTAGATCAATTCATAGTATAAAAAAAAGCACTCACCAACGGGTGTGCAAAATGTGATGTGTTATAGGATACCATTCACATATGCACATTTTAGCGAAACCAAAAAATGAAATTCTAAATAAATCTATTTGCTACCTTTGCATAAAGTTCTTGGACTCTTTCTTTTTCGTGATGGCTGCTTTTCGCACCAACTTCCTGCGCAACGTCCACAACGATCGCAGCGCCATTAGAATTGGATGGTTCCAAATTTTCACTCTTATCTTGAACTTCTATTTGAGAAATTGTGTTAAAATGATGCAGATCATCTATTGTGAGATTAAACATTCCTTCAGCATCAGAATATTGTGGAAGAGTAGACGATTGCCTGCAGTTTTCTGACTCAACCGTTGGAGAAGTACAGCTTCTCTCGTAAGCTTCACCCTCTATAGCTCTTATTGTGGTTTGGCTTATGTGATTCATTTGTTGCTGTGTAAGGTCCATGCCAATTGCAAATCCATTGGAATTAGTCAAATTTAATTTTTCACTCTTATCTTGGATCTTGTCTTCGGTAATTGTACAAGAATGATAGAGATCATTAGCTATGAGAGGAGAAGATGTTTCTTCAGGAACAAGAGTTTGTGAATACTTAGTTGTCTGACTAGATAGCTCTCCATTTGTGAATTTGCTTGGTATATCATACTCTACAATAGAGCAAGCGGATACTTCTTCAGCATTCTGAGTCACTTCTGCGTTATTTGATTTTTTGGTGTATACTTCATTCCCGTCTTCTTTACAAGCATTGTGGTTGTTACTTGATGAGTTGGTAATTGACGGTGTTATATAGGCAGGTGACAGCATAAAAAGCCTATTGTTTTGTTCACTAGACGAAACAGTGGCATCGACTGAGTTTATTTGAATAGAATGGTGGCTCGTAGATTCCCTCTCAGCCAATGTAGCAAGTTTCTGCATATGCTCAAATCCTTCGACCAAATCATCACACTTGTGGGATGGAATAAGTGAAGTATTTTTTTCTTCAGGATTGCTAGTTTTCCACTTTTCAAATGGAGCATGAGTATCACGTTCCATTTCGTAAACTTCTTCTCCCAAAACATTTTCATCAGTAGGCGATATTGCACTTACTTTATATGAAGTCAGAGTAACACTGTCCTCATCCAAGCTATTTGAACGGGATCTACCTACAAAATGCAGCTCTAATTCCTCAACTTCTTGTTGTATCTCCAATTTTGAATTATTTATTTGTTGATCTCCTGTTGTAACCATATCCAGTCGTTGATTCAAATTATTCATCTCATGCTGGTCAAATAATTCAGTTCGACTTTTTTCTACAAATTCACTGTCTCGTTCAACTTTAACGGATTCGTTTTCAATAGAACACTTCTCATTAATATTTCCTGTGTATGCACTGGATAACGAAATAGCTTCCGGTGGTTGCGAACATTTTGCATGATGTGCTCGTTGAGATGAAAGCGGCCTTCCAATCACATATGGTGTTCGCTGCTCGGCTTTCACAAGAACATTATGGATGTGTTGACGCTCATTTTCCGTAATATCAGCCATATCAGGCAGCATTTGCAGCGCCGAAGAGCCTCTAAAATACAGTAATTGATAACTGTTGAACTGCATGGTAATATTTATAATATTTAAATATTGAGATATAGAAAAATCAACATCAATTCAATTAAGCAGTATAATTTTTTTTTTGTGAACGGAAATCTTTGCACATGTTAAGGTATCGCAAGCTACAAGGTATTTGTGACAGATCGATTTCCATGTTCGGCTGACATAAACCTTTGTAAGAATTCATCATCATACTAAAAACAAAAAAAACGCTATCTACACAGTAGTAGTATTACATTGGTGAAGTGAAGAACAGCGACTGCTATTAATATAGCCTTTTATTCTGCACAGCAATATTTGTTGCCTAGTCGGTACGAGCAGTACTGTGAGGAGATCAGATTTTGCATCAAACAGAGCCTACTTATCCATGACAAATGATGCTCTTTCTGCTCTGCATTTTATTTATAATAAAATAACTTCATGTTCTCATCTACAACCAACTTTTACGCTTTCTTCACTGCAACATGATGAATGATGAAAGATCAGAGGCAGAAAAAATGGACTTTAATACCAACAGTGAAGCACCACGTACAAACCAGTCCAAACTAGAAGGTCAAAAATAGTCTATATATTTCAATTTTAGACTGGAAGAAGAAATTCATACCAGGAAAACCTTTCTACGAAGTTCATGTTTGAGCCTTCAGCTTCAGAGTGCAAACAATTATCAAACAAAAAAAGCAAAATGTAAGATCAAACAGTTGTCACTGAAACATCGAAGAGAAACTGGAATAATGTCATTATCATTACAGTGCACGTCCTGTGTGGGAGCTCTTATCGATTATGATGAAATCCTTGATGTTTCAAAAATCCATTCATCCGGAATGTGATTATGTATTTATTGGCAGAAAGTTCTCTCCTCTTTATACCTCACTGATATCATCTTCGTGCCCAATATACGATCAACAACTTTTATTTGGTTCGATAATAATCAAAAATTTTGCAAAAGGTCAGAAAAAGAAGAAAGAATTAGGACTGAAAAATCCAATTTATTGGATGACGAATAACATGCAGACAGGACAAAGCAAGGGAACCATTCTCCTTTCGTGCTTCATTCTCGATGAGAATCTCGCAAATACTGATACACGGTTTCTTCTCAATTCAACTCACAAAATAAATATCAAAGTGAAGTTTGAAGCTCAAATTTCCGCAATGTCTGTCGTCCAAAAGACAAAAACAATATACAAGGCAAAAATAAATATACATAGATCGATATTAATGAAAACAGTGACGTTACATAAATTTTACCGACCGATCAATATCTTTTGCGGATGCACCTAAGTAATCGTGTTCAACGTTATATTTTTGAGGTGATTGAATGCAAGTCTTGCATATACAGTGTGACTCGAGTTGACCATTTTGCACTAAGTGGGTGCTACTTATTCTATCCAGATTTCATTTATATCACCTTCTGCGACAGGTAGAGACTGTTGAGGTGTCTTCTCACTAATTTACATAGCTTAGATGGAAACTAGTCTTTTTTGAATGTTTTTTGTTTTTCATAGATCTAATTACAACTAGATCTTAAGAATATTTCATAAATGTCATAGTAATTTGTAAGAATGAAAAACATTCACTTTGGTAAGATATCATACCTTCTTGACAGATTCGGTGATGTGGACTTATTTGATTTGCTCAGTACTGCCATCACATGCTCAAGTTCAGATTGAGAAAGACCTTCTAGAGCGTGTCCGGGAAGTCTCAAAGGGCTTTCCGTGGATGCACGAGAATCAGCACCAGATGATCTAAAGCTTTCAGATAATAGTTCTCATTGTCAACATGCAATAAACGCATTTATAATCGGCAGGAATGTTTGCTGTGAAATATTGGTATGAGTTATAGCAAAATACCTGAATACATTTACTACTTTTTTTTATCTAAAGATCAGTCAAACTGTACCTTCTTAATAAACTGAGAATATCCCCATTTTTATCATCTGACGACTTCCTCTTTTTTGCTTCTGATGCGGAATTGTGTGGAAACAGTAAGAATGGAGTTGATGACTTCGATTGTTCAGAAACATTTGATCTCTTCGTAAAAAACGAAAACAGACCGTATGTAGGAACGTCTGCAGGTGCTGCTTCAACGATAAAGCCATGCCTGTGTCAATTACAAGTGTTATATTAACGAATTATAAATTACACGTCTTTTCACTATTACTGCATAACAACTGAACATTTTCAAACAGTTCAGTATTACTGTTGCATGTAAGCTGATGCAAAAATTAAACACGTTACGCAGAATTTTTTTTGGAAGAGAATTTTGCTTATTGAATAAAACAAACGCATTATTATTATTATTATTATTATTATTATTATTATTGACTTTAATATCGATAAATAAAACTTTTTCTTGTCGACAATTCAGAATTTAACTCTAAATTGTTTCTGATACTAAACAGTTATTGGTAATCTGCGATGTATCTCCTCAATTTTTCCTTAGCAAAAACAACAAAGCAAAACAGTAGGTCCTTCAAATATCCTGCGATATTTCTATTTTCGACACTTATTTGAATGAAATGTTTATTGACTTTTTTTTACAATCTACTTTCTAGCATTTATTGCTCTCAATTTGTTAAATGCTAGTTTGTTTAAAAGTGATTATGGTTTCAAAATGCGAATTTTGTATTTTAGTAACTAGACTCAAGCACATTTTCATGAACGAAATATAGTTTTTTTTTCATTTCTGTACGATAAAAAGCATACGAGGCACTAGTTTTGACGATCTCATGAAAAGCATTCCCTGCATCCTGTTGGTTGTGGAAACACGTTCCTTGGAAGAAACTGGTAGATTGTTTTAAGGTGGTTGCAAGATCCAGCGAAGTTGGAATGTGAAACAAAATCATGTACCTCAAGTCGTTAAGCTTTTAAGCGTTAGTTGTACAACGTGTGGTTGCACGTTATAGTTGAAACGAATTGTATTGTATTTAATGAACAGTGTCAGTTGAGAACGTAGCAGCCTTCGCTGCAATTCATCGATTTCCCGAGCATAGTTCTCAGATTTTGGGGTTTCTATAGGATTCAAAAAGTACTAGTGGATCAGATCGACAGCAAACAGCCAGGAGACAATGACTATGACATTTTTGGTGCAATTTCTATTTCTTGTGCTTTGCAGTTTAGCCCCGCTCGTTGAATTTTGGTCAAAACCTGGTTTATTGTTGCTGCTTGCGCGTAGCAAGAAAAAGAATGCTTCCTTGATTTTTAGTAAATTTATGAAGCATACATTTATCAAGCTTTTCGCCTTTTCACTTTGTTGCAAATGTAAAGCGACCGCATAATGGACAATGTTAACACACAGTTTTTTCATATGCATCAGTCTACATGATGGCTCTTTTGGTTGATGGCTACTACTTTCTCTATCATCGATACTCGTCCTTCTTTAATAAGCACATTAAACCACCTCTTGACTTTTAGCAGCTCCTGAACCAATCGAAATTGATGCGTCATAAACACTAAGGTATATGGCAGCGATGAGCTATTTTCGAAATTATGTATGACGTAATCAAATTGATTTGAGAGTATACTTCAACATCAAACGGCAAATGTCAACAATGTATGAACTGCAATTACCTTTTTATCAACCTAACATCTCTAAAGTCTAACCTTCCACATGGCATAAAGTATCCATTGGTTGTGGAACAATTAAAGTCCTTTTATAATAGAAATTTCGCAATACTTCTTGTTCCATTAATTTAGAATAATAACAAATCTTATCGAAAATTTAAAACGTTTCTTAAAATCACACTAACATGTCAAGACGATTACTACATAAATGTGATAAAAATTAACGTAATAACGTGAGACGTACTCGCTCTCTTGTTCTTCGTCCGCGTTCGTTGATAACGACATTGAAGAAGAAGACAGTGTATTAGGAGTGAAATATCGAGCACGAGGGTTGTTCTGGTTTCGGAAATAAGACCGCAGTGCACGTCCTGCTTGTTCGGCAATATCTTCGGACATACGGTAAGCTGCGAAGTTAAGGCGACACAAGAAGTCTACGTTGCAAAGCGAATCCCTGCTTTCCATGATACTATGATGCTCACACATTTCGTAGGCGTTAAGAGCAGTATTAGAGTGAGGATAGTTTGACATGATACAACTCAAAATTGAAGGAGACTTTGAAACCATCGAAAGTTGAAAAGAATTTCGTTCAATATCAGTAGGAGACGCACGAAGAGCTTCCTCTACCCCGTCTACACCTGCATCATCATGGTCGACAGCGATTTTAGACTTTAACTGAGAGGTGTGGTGAATATTTGGATCAAAAACAGGCTTATTAAAAGACTTATCGCTTTTGGACCGATCTAAAGACTGATTGAGACGAAGCGAATGATCTGTATAAACAACACGTACTCTAGTAGACTTTGAAAATCCACTATCATCTTTAGAACATCTAGTTTTAGATGCCCCCGCATAATGCAAAGGCATAAAACTGCGTCCTGATGAGGACAAAGTGTATTGTGAGGGCAACACATAAATCTTATTAGAGGTATAACAGACCGAAGTGCTTCTCTGCAACGTAATGGGACTTCTACTAGATAACGTCAATGCACCAGTAGAAGAACGTCGAACAGCCGTGCAGTCGTCGCATTCTCGGAAGTCGAAATTATCACGAGAATGTTTTAACACTGATGAGTCGAATGAATCGACCCCTTGTGTTATAGTAAGAGGTTCAAAGGATGGATACTTGATACTTTTGATATCATAAGAATTCTCACAAGATTCTTTGTTTGTCAACAATTGTTCACTTGATGCTTCATGAGGTTCCGATAATAGGCGCGTCTGCCCTTCGTCAATATTTCGTGAAGGTAACGGTGGTCTAATAGGAGCTTTGTCGCCTGTGAGTTTCTCATCAAATTCATGTTGATCGATATGTTCATGATCTTCTAGCAATGGTGAAGACTTCTCATATATTGACACTACATCGTCCACAGAACCAAGATCTGATGTTGCCACTTGATCAGCTCCTGATGTTGTTGCGGACTCTTCTCCCGATTCAACCATTTCATTCGGAAGAACGGACGTTGTTTTTGGCAAATATTCATCATAGCCCTCACTTTCCACATATTTCACAGGTATTTGCTCACCTTGAACAGTATCGTGTGTAGCTGATGGCATGATTTGAGTAGCCTGTGTTTGTGACGCAATGCTCTCTTCTGCAAGATGTTGAATCCAAGCAATGTGATCGAGTTCTTCTTGTGTCAACAACTGTTCACTTGATACTTCATGAGGTTCCGATAATAGGCGCGTCTGCCCTTCGTCAATATTTCGTGAAGGTAACGGTGGTCTAATAGGAGCTTTGTCGCCTGTGAGTTTCTCATCAAATTCATGTTGATCGATATGTTCATGATCTTCTAGCAATGGTGAAGACTTCTCATATATTGACACTACATCGTCCACAGAACCAAGATCTGATGTTGCCACTTGATCAGCTCCTGATGTTGTTGCGGACTCTTCTCCCGATTCAACCATTTCATTCGGAAGAACGGACGTAGTTTTTGGCAAATATTCATCATAGCCCTCACTTTCCACATATTTCACAGGTATTTGCTCACCTTCAACAGTATCGTGTGTAGCTGATGGCATGATTTGAGTAGCCTGTGTTTGTGACGCAATGCTCTCTTCTGCAAGATGTTGAATCCAAGCAATGTGATCGAGTTCTTCTTGTGTTAACAATTGTTCACTTGATACTTGTTCCGATAATAGGCGCGTCTGCCCTTCGTCAATATTTCGTGAAGGTAACGGTGGTCTAATAGGAGCTTTGTCGCCTGTGAGTTTCTCATCAAATTCATGTTGATCGATATGTTCATGATCTTCTAGCAATGGTGAAGACTTCTCATATATTGACACTACATCGTCCACAGAACCAAGATCTGATGTTGCCACTTGATCAGCTCCTGATGTTGTTGCGGACTCTTCTCCCGATTCAACCATTTCATTCGGAAGAACGGACGTAGTTTTTGGCAAATATTCATCATAGCCCTCACTTTCCACATATTTCACAGGTATTTGCTCACCTTCAACAGTATCGTGTGTAGCTGATGGCATGATTTGAGTAGCCTGTGTTTGTGACGCAATGCTCTCTTCTGCAAGATGTTGAATCCAAGCAATGTGATCGAGTTCTTCTTGTGTTAACAATTGTTCACTTGATACTTCATGAGGTTCCGATAATAGGCGCGTCTGCCCTTCGTCAATATTTCGTGAAGGTAACGGTGGTCTAATAGGAGCTTTGTCGCCTGTGAGTTTCTCATCAAATTCATGTTGATCGATATGTTCATGATCTTCTAGCAATGGTGAAGACTTCTCATATATTGACACTACATCGTCCACAGAACCAAGATCTGATGTTGCCACTTGATCAGCTCCTGATGTTGTTGCGGACTCTTCTCCCGATTCAACCATTTCATTCGGAAGAACGGACGTAGTTTTTGGCAAATATTCATCATAGCCCTCACTTTCCACATATTTCACAGCTATTTGCTCACCTTCAACAGTATCGTGTGTAGCTGATGGCATGATTTGAGTAGCCTGTGTTTGTGACGCAATGCTCTCTTCTGCAAGATGTTGAATCCAAGCAATGTGATCGAGTTCGTCTTGTGTCAACAATTGTTCTTCTTGAAATTCTAGTATTTGATCTTCTTCTGTATATGATATGTGATGTTGCAGTCTATCCGAACACAGCCACTTTTCCACCGTCATTGGAATCTGTATTGTTGATGTCGTCTTTCTCTGAAAATTGTGACTTAGAAACGTTGAATTTTTAACGAATAGGAGAAAATTCCTTATTGTGAATGTGTTGAAATAATGTTATTTTGGTTTCATTAAACTACAAATAATGATAGTGTATCATTAGTCATCTGATAAGCATCAGTAATTGATCGCTCTTGAAACTAATCTTTTGTAAGCTTCGTACTTATTCTGAGAGTTGATTTCTGGTTGACATTTGTTTCAATTAACTTGAGGCTGCATTTGGACAGGGCTATTGCTCATTTCAACATTGAAATCACGTCGAATAAATGATTTCATTGCTATCACTAATTTTTTTTTAAAATACTTCCTTTCTTTGAATTTTTAGTTCACGGCAAGTACATGTTTTGAAATCGTGGCTTACATATATTTAGTAATTTATATACATGTAAGTACACAGAACACTTCTAACTAATTACTTGCCTTAGAAAATTAACTATTAAATAGTCAGTGATTTAAAACGGCCTTTTTATGGCATTTTAAATAAAACTTGTAAAGCATTCAGCGTGTAGAAGAATATAAATATGATGAGAATAAGCTTCAGTATTGATCGATATCTGTTGCAAAGTGCGGCTACACATTTGTGTTCAATACGCTATCGCTGAGGTGATCAACTGCAAGCCTGGTCTACACAATGACTGAAGTTGACCCACTATCAATTCGGTGTTGTTTATCTTGTCACAATTTTTCTGTTATAAACCATCAACTCAGAAAGGACGGTGGGATTTTTGGGCTTGTTGCTGATACGGACCTACATTAGGTCGCGTGTCACCGTATGACTTCCATGTGCTACAATCGTGTATCTCTACTGGGGCCACTTATCCTCAACGATAATTTTCTTATAACTTTCCCCTACTCTGGATAAATAAAAGGATGTTAATCTCAAAGGTGAACTTGAATTTTTCGCGTATTTTTGCGCAGTCTCTTATCACTAAGCTATGCGTGTATCTACTTTGCGTCTCAATTCAATTTAGTAATATTTAGCTCATTGTTGGAGAATATCTTCTATTATGCAGTAAATCTGTTCCATTTTGAATCCAATAACCAATCAACTAATGTTAGTCGATACGTCACAGAAGTAGGCGCTCTTTTAAACGGGCGCAGCTCACTAATCGGTCGTTTATGACTCAAGTAGGAATAATCCTTCCAACTAGCCGCTACCAGTGGTAAAACCTCATATACCTTGTAAGCATCCATTTCCCATATATATAGAATAATATTCTCTATCATTAGAGGAATTTTTTAAATCCTCAACTCATTAAACGTATACTCTCTAACATATTTCTAATTTCACCATTACCACGTACCGCTCGTTGTGTCGTAGTGATGAGCACCTTGTTCATGCGCACGGCGCTATGATCGATGGATACCATACAAGGCATGAGAGGGCTCCATCTGTTGGCCACTACCAATCTTATACAAATTCAATAACACTATCCCGCTGTCGCAACACGCTATCAATCGTCTTCCCGATATTATTGAGTTTATAACATTTGCTATTCGTAACATTTGAACGCAATAGTATTTATTCTTATCCAATGAATTTTTCTAACAAACACTTCTTCTGTACTTCAGTTAACGTAGATTGTGTTTTATTGCTGTTTTGATAGTCACTGTTTATTATTATTGTTATTTGCTACCCTGTTATTGTTATGTATTATAAAAAGGTTTAATATCCCAAGCTTAAGATAACTAGTCAACTACAAGAGAGCTATTGTTCTTCCCAAAACAACCGTACACATCAACTTTGCAATCTTAAATCACGCGTAGCAGCATCACTTCTAGCATAAAGAAGTCTATTTTCAATATTCCACTGAATCACAAGTGCTGAAGAAGTATGCAACGCAGTCGACAACTACATTCACTAGTGCGACAATAGCCAACACTCACACATTCAACACGAACCTGTCACCTTTTTATATTGTAATTAAAATGTCGCAATGTGTTTACATGTTATATAAAATGTAGTTGATGAGTAAAGAAGTGATAGTAATGACCATGTTAATTGCATCATGTAAATTACCATGTTTATGGTATAGTACTATTTCCAATCCACGTTAATGTGGAGGGAATAAAATGTTCCTAATCTTATTGACACACTCATTCAACATCGCTTTCCCCTGCCAACCATATAAGTATCTTTCTTCTATCTTATTACTATGTTCAACTTGATATCGTAAACGCGAACCTTGTTTATACGGTGATTTGAGCTGACCACTCTTCATCAAGTTAGTGCTAGCTATCTTACCCATATTTCTATGATACCAATTCACCAACACCAGAGAGAGAGCGGACTTGGTTAGTCTAGGCGGCTGCGAACTGATTCGATCCTGCGTGTCATTGTGGATTGCAACTCCACCAAAGTCACTGCGTCCTCTTGATCATCACATTAAGAAATTATCGTATTATTATTTTCATCCCATCTTCTTATCGTTAGGTTTATGCTATTATTATTTGCTTTGTAAAAGTTTAATTTCCTAAGTTTGAGGTTACGTACAATTACCATTGGTTTTTATCTATTGCTTTTGTTTCCACAGTAGACTTGGTACACAACTCGAACTATTGTTTACTCTACTACAACAAATACGAATCCCCAAGCGATCACACAAAACTGAAACATGACAGCTTCTTTACCGCGGAGCACTCTGCTATATCTACAATACCCAACTACCACTACAACTTCGACTGACAACTGCAGTCGTTATTGCGACCCGAACACCACAGTGACACGCGGGTCTTGCTATAGTCATCATCTTAGCTAAATATAGAAGATTAAGCACGTTTACTTAAAACACTTGGGAAAAATCAGCCATCAGTTAGTATTTGCTATACTTTCATGATTAAGTTCCATGTAACATCAATGAAAAAGGCACATAAATATTGTGGATTAGAGTATAAGGGAAACTACTATTAGTATTAATCGGTATTGATTTGGATATTACACATTCAAATTTTTCTAACACCAACATTCAGAAATAAAATGAAGACTATATTCACAGTTAGTCAAAGCTGAAGTAATTAATCTTCTTCATGTTTCATAGAATCATCTTTTATTTGTTCAGTCATTATATTATGTAACAGAGTTGATGACTAGCGCTACTTTCCTATTCCACAATTACTAAATATCGTTCGTATTGCTGTTAATTGATCACTGTCATTTGTTATCCAAATGCTTCTGTATGAAGGTCTGATCACGCATGGTTGAGGTACATATGAAATTGTGTCATCTACTATAAAAGTAAAAACCCAAATTCTATATCAAATCTCAAGTCACACGCGACAGTTCTACTCCTACAATAGAAGAGCACACTATTGCAACTATTTAACTGAACATATTAATACAACTACTCCGAAGCAAAAGGAGATAACAACCCAGATGGCACTACAAAACATCGACTGCCAATTAACCATCTTTACCTACAGATTAACTCAAATCACTTTGTAGTTCAAGTTAGCATTCAATCACCTTCACTATATCACGTTAAACACTAATATGTCGGCGTATTCCGCAACAAGGAATGACCAACGCCGAACTCATGTTATGTTACCTTCCTGTGTAGTTTTTAAAATTGTAATGGACCAATAATAATTGTTAACTATTGATTCTACTTACTTTGAAGTCGTTGTTGTCGAATGTTGAATAGAGTGAAGAGTTGCGATATTCGATGGAATGTGGAAGATCGCTATCATGTTGGTAAATTTGTGAAATATCCGGAATTTCTCGCCCACTTGTAAATTGTTCGATAATTTGACGAATATCTTCGACATTAGAAATTGACGTTTCACTGAACGAGTAGGGAGCTTTCTTTGATTGTAAACTGTCACATGAAATTTTGTCTTCTTCAATTGGTATATCAAGTGTCAATGCTGATACAGTGGCTGAGGTCGCATTCTCCAATTTCAATTTCGTCATACGTTGCTGCTCGGATTGCTCAAATTCATTGATTTGCTCAATGTGTTCTTCCGATGGAGTTTGTGAGGGCGGTCGAATTAAATTATTTCTGTCATATTCTTCAGGAGACGCGGCGACGCTTTCAAGCAATACATTGTAAAATGAGGAAAACGATGTCGATGACGTAGTAACCAGATCTAAAAAAAGGAATCACTATTAAAGTAATTCTCTGTCATCAACATTGTAAAATATCCTAAAGTGTAAATTTATGAATGCATCAATACAATATCCTACATAACGTGAGATATAGCATCCAAGAAAACTTCGACTCAGTTTCCCATCATAAAACACACTTGTTGAGCAACACGAGGTCTCCATATGCACATAAAACGAACATATCATCCGAAGAGTATATCTAGATGTTACGACCACCACTGTGCTCAACCTCAATGCACAAAAACTGGATCTTGACGTCGTTTTTGAGCTAACAAATAGTGCTATTACGCTATTTCGCCTACTTATTTGATATTTGTTTCGATGGTGTTTGTGGACGACTCAATAGGGTCAGAATCTTCTTCATAAACGTCAATTGGTGAAAATACCTTGAAAAATTACGTCAACTTTACCAACATATACCTTTTATCTATGAAACCATCCATGTAATTTTCTTCTCTTTCTTTCTTGGTTAAATATAAAACTTTTGAATGGTCACGTGACAGAACATGAACATCGCTAGAACACAATTTCTAAAATCAGTTGTAGCTTAACAGTACATATCGGATTCTAAAGAAGGACTAGCGGAACCCTTGAAAGGCACAGGTCCCTGTGACGCTTTGAATTCGTTGCATTTGGTCAAGGATCTATATCATATGATCTCAATATGATAAATAGTTCTGACGACTAATTTGAAAATCGTTAATTATGCTGAGTTGGCTGCAGAGAGAATCCAAAACTCATTTTTTTGCCAATGCGTTATTATCCTGATGTTTATAATACTCATCATTAAAATTTACACTGATGCTTCCCTCCACAACTATTACGTAATTTCCATAATAAAAAAAAACCCGAAATAATAATACCGAAAGAAAGTTCATCTTGCTTTGCACCATGTTTAACGTCATCTTGATAAATTGTGTAGACATCGTTGAATATGCGTAGCACCATCTGAGTACAGAATCTATTGACTTCTTCACTACGCTTCTGTGTGGACGACAGGCGTTCAAATTCTGCGTACACCATCCGGAAAATGATCTTCGTTAATGAGTCGCAATAGGAATGAAAAGAATATGAGCGTTGCAAAGATCTCTCATAGATTTCGAGCAATGCAATCATTATGACACCAGAGGCGAACACGTCAATGGATGCGGCAATATTCTTCCCCAACGTGGTAGACGAACACGTTTCTGAATCAGAGTATCGTTCATTATTCACTATTGATCTTTAAAGTAAGGAAATTATAAAATGTAACAAAGCTAGTGCTATAAATTGATAAAAGCAATGAGGCAAAGGGAGCAGGCTATCAGAAAGATTACGGATTGTGTTATTAGACATGAAGGGTAAGTGGAGGTGATTTGAAACCGCTAGCATTTGATTCAACCACATCCGTTTCAAGCAAAACAACAACGTAAACAAAAATAAACACATTTTTTTATAGATTGCCACTCAAAAAGTTTTTTTTGAATAGCGAACAAATGACGAAATGTTTAGGTGGCATTACTTATATCAAAGATAGTTCCACCTAACTTGTTATTTCTCGAAAAAATGAAAAAATTAGCCATGTAGTTGTAAATATAGACTTTGCAATATAAACCGCACTTCAATGATTGTAACTTTCATTAAGCCAAAACCGTAGAAAAATAGCCATAACTAAACCTCCTCAACTGGACTTCTCAATAAGGAAAACAGATGACCATTCAAAATCAAACCTTAACACGTTCTCATGTATACACAAATTTTTGGATAGTGTAAGCCTCAAGATACCTTTAGCGTTTCAAATAATATTTATAAATCACATGAGCCAATCGTCATAGTAGTTTTATTTCATATCAGATGTGATAGTTCATAATGATATTAAAAATTATAATGGCTACTCTAACGACTAACTCAGTATCATTAGGATATTAAAGTATCATTATAACCTATCATAATGACCAACTCAAGTTGCTTTATAGACGCATTTAATTTGCATTTAACCACCTCCACGATATCACGTTGAACACGAATGCGTAGTAGCATCCCGCCACAAGGGATTGATCAACGCCAAAGTTTATCGTATATTACCGTAATTATCCGCCTAACTGGATGCAACCGATTTCGGCTCATCAAATCGTATCCGCTAACAGGCGAATGTTGGCAGAATACTCACATAGTATAAGTAAAGCATTAAGAGGTCATAGATGGTGGCCTCATTTGTGTGATGGATAAGCACAATAGACCAAATATCTGTAGGTGCAGGTTCAAGTCCTGCTTGAGGTTCCAAGTTTTAGGATTCACCATCATTACGGATATGTGCTAAACTTTTCTGAGCTTTCTGTATTTCTAAACTTAGTAATCATTGCTAGAAAAAAATACTTATAGTGTAATATTCGAGACAACGAATTAAACTTAACATCCTATCAATGCTGAGTTAATTACTGGGCTCGTAGCTTCAGACATGAATCAACCTTTTGACCACACTCTTGATAAATGTATATTAGCTGAGCAAAATGTCTCATTTTGCGATTCTGTATGGCATTGTCGCGAAGGAAAATCATGTCTTGTGAATTAAACTCAAACTAATCGGAACTGAATAATATGACATCACTACTGGATGACAAGAAGTAATGAACAGCATGTTCAAGAAAATGAGAACAAATGAAGTTTCCATTTCAACGAGAGTGTATAGAATCTCACGTTCAAATACACGGCATTAGAAAAATTGCTCTTTTTCATTATATTCGGCAAAAAATGTTTGGGTTTACGGATTGCGAGAAAGTTATCTGCAAATATCATGCGAGCACTGAGCGATGACGTTATAAAAAAGTATACGATAGAAACGCAGAACGACTAAAATATATGAGGTCGAGGAGGAACAAATATTTAGCAAAATGATCATAAGAAATTATCAAAAAATACACGATATTGTTTCAAGATGTGTGTTCCATGATAAAGCCGAAATGCTAGCATCTCACCAAAATCCAGTTGATTCTTCGTATAATCTCCATCATAGTCCAGCGTTTTGAACCAATTTGACAATCGGTCACTGAATATCCTCATTCGACACTTCAACGAAATTTCCGGATGCTCTGAAACAATCCTTCAGGCATCAGTATAATCGTCGTATTTTTGACATTGCATTGCGAACTAATGGGAGCATAACGCAATAACAGTACACGCCGCATTGTTAAGCGATACCGATCTCCATTTCGATTTCACTCAAAAATAAACCACGGTTTTTATCTTATTGTAGTTAATGAAATCGTACCTGAATGATGTAATATAATAATATATAATAAAGAAAAAATCTGATCTGATAGAGATTGGTTGCTTAAAGACAATGTAAAGAACAAAATCGTTTAAAAAATTCTCTACGACTCGTGAAGTGGAATGGAAAGAAAAAAAAATGTCAATAATTGTATCTATTTTTAGCCGAAGGCAATGTTTAGCGAAAAAAAAGTGATGAGAAAAATTCTGTGACATTCTCAGGAAGTCCGCGGCATATATCTTCTAAAATTGGGGATATAAGGATAGGATCATTCACACCACATTCCCTGAATCTCGAAACTAGTGTTTTTTGTGATGTCCGAATGCCAGAATTGGCTTTGCAGGCTCTACAATAGGTAACAAACGCTCTGGACACGCACATATGTCACCGATCTAATTTGGTGATGGTGATCGGTGTGGTGATCATTGATGCACGTTCAATCTGTACGGTCACTTTCAATTCTAAAAACTCATATTGTCATTCTCCTTCTAACCAGATATATTTGTTGCTAATTTCCAAACTTTTATGAGAACCAAAATGATAGGTTGGCTTGAATCAAAGAATCAAAGTTGTTTTCACATGTGCTGTTCCATTATCTTTAGCCATCACACTAACATTAGATTATCATTTAGCATTCTTACAAGTCCGCTAGTGCTATTCGTCTCAGTCAACCTTTACCATCATCCATTGCATGTAAAGCTCTTCAAGCGGAGATATTAGTTGATCTTCGACTAAGCTAAAGATTAACACATCCTATCAAAACAGTTTTCTCATAACAGAAGTTCATTTATAACTCATGAGCTCTTCATTCCCGCATAACATTATAAAAGAAATGATTTTGAGAATGAATAATTATGGATATCGCATAACATTGAAAATGCGTGGTCAAATACTAGCTCTAACAATTTTAATCGTTCACATTTCATCAACAGACTTCGATGCAGATAAAATCAAAGCATTCTATATAGTTTTAGAAAAATTCCCCAAAAAAGATTATACATTTTACTCGGTAACTGTTGGTAAATTTATGGCTAAAATTGACCATAGAAAAAAGTCTTAAGAAGGACACGTTGAAACCCAAATAGAATGAACAGAAAGAGCAGCTATGAAAGTTTACGATTATGAACAAGATGATACATGGCAACTCACGATTCTGAAGACGGTGGATGGAGGAATCTCCTAACGCAAAGTACCACAACAAAATAGACCAAGTTATGGATGAATGGAAGGTGCTACCCAACGCATGTCACTGTTGTTCCAATGTTTTGTATGGGATTGGGCTATTGCGGGGGGGCTGTGCAACAAATCTTTCTTTAATACTGTAATCAACAGCATCAAACACAAATGGACAGCTAAATCAGCACCAATGTGAGAGCACAAAAAATGAAGAGAATTATAATATTACTGAGAGACTTCAATAACTCTCGAGGACACATACCAACACGAACCAACTAAAGCTACAAGTTATATTGGCCAATTTCGATGTCTAGAGGAAAGACGAAAACTATTATCAAAGCTTGTAAAGCCCTGTAAAAAATCAAGAAGAAAGATCTCACAATACACGGACATGATTAATGGATAAAAGAAATGAAGCTGGTAAGAACACTCGGAGCGCCCTTTTCAGCACCACCAATCAGGTTAGGATGACCTCAGGATTACACTCTGCCGCTAAAATGAAAAACTTACAGCACCCAAAAAGGCGATGCAGGATTTCTGATCAAATCTCTTCAATAAGGGCACATATGGGCCAATAAAGGATTACCTGGTTTTCCGTTGATCATCGACTACGTCGAGTAGACACCAGTGAAGCTTCTATTTTCCCCTATAGCGCGTAAGGGTAATCCAACAAGTTCTTTTCGTTCTATGGATTCATTGGGCATCTCATAATCCCTTTTCAGGGCTTTGGCGAAGAGGTCACACTATTGGTAGGGTGGTCTTCCTGCAGTGTGTTTGATGTCATGGGGATCCGATCACTTACAGCTCGGCTGCGTCTCTAATTTTCGATCGTTGAAGTAGATGAGAACTTCGTATACCCTCTCTCAATTGTGTGATGCGGGAAAGTTCAAAGCGAAGTTAACAATCAAATGTTATGGGAGCAGCCGCATATGGCAAGCAACTGAAAATACACTGGGAAGGACACGTGATGCGTGTGATGACCGGTGGACACGAGCTATAAGCAATTAGATTCCAATTGGCATCAAGCTCACTACATTAGTTCTCTAGTTCGATTATTAATGCTCTCCAAGAAGGTCCTAGCTTAGTGAAAGATTATAGTGTTCAACGAATATTCAGAACAAAATACAATACATTGGACAATACTTATATGCGATTAAGAGGAGTATAAATTTTACTGTGTCCGCTCTACTATGACAAAGATCAACGGAAACCGATCAGGAATTTTGCCAATATCACAAGTTAAATTGATTTTTCAGTAGTATGCCAACAAATCTCAATGACATCTCATCTCGTTGCCGCAAATACCGCGTAATATTCCTGCTAAGCTAACACAAAGATAAATGTTCTCATTTTCAATATTTTTCGCCTTATTTGTCTCCATAGGGGTTCAGTTGTGGAGGTGCCACATTGACACGCAGGCGTAATTCGCAAGAGGGATTGATCAACGACAAAGCTAATCTTATTTATCGCCATATTGTCAAGAGATGTTCTTCTCCTGTTTATCTAAAACCTATCTTGACGCTCAAATGGCCGACGCTTATCTCATAACAGGACAAGCATCTTCTCTGTATTTTTGAGAATTTCCTACTACTTTCATATAATATTCAAAATTTCAGCTGAAAGTGGCCAACATCATTTGAAAAATAAACGCCTTATTTTGGTTGATAGTTGTTGTAGAAAAATATCCCCTGAGAGATAGAAGATTCTTTATGTTCTCAACACAATAAACTTATTATTCTCGAGCTGAAACGCTTCATTTTATTGCTACGTTTTATGTAAAGGTTTAATTACACAAGTTTGAGGTAACTATTTAACCATCGCGGGAACTAATGTTCTCCCTACCATGGTGGTATGAAGAGAATTTTCTATCGAACCTCAGGTCTCGCGCAAGATGTGCTCTACTCCTAGCGCAAGGTAGTCTACTACTTAATCGCTCTACAACGGCTGAAGAATGGTGCAACCCAGCCAACACATACATTCACTACTTCGACGTCAGCCAATTTGCACACATTTTAAACGCACCTTTCACTATAGTTGTTCTCGATAAAGTGTATATTGATGTAAGCATTAACTTCAAAGCCTAGTGAATGCTGCTTATTGTTAAGTATCACCGAAACTTATTGTTAAGTATTGATCCGTACCATTTTCACGATTATTTGTCGTTGCGGAATGTTCGATGCCATGATGGACGTTGCTTTGATCGGTGGAAATTATCATACCTAAAGTAATAATGTGATACATAAGAAAGTTTTGATATTTGTCGTTTTTCCTTGCAAAAGCACTTCGATAATTTCTATTTCATTCATGTAAATCCAAATGATTTTTTGGACACATTAAAGAGCTACGAACCACTTCATTTTCACAATAATCTGACCTTTTGTCATCGAGTCCGCTTGCAAGAGGTTTCCTCGCTCAGTGTCGTCATCCACAATCTTTTCAACATTGAACTCCGAATTTGAAGTTACTGAACATCTCTGTATTCCTCCATAACGACGGAGTTGATCTCCTTCAATAACTATCCGAGCTCCTTTTTTTGACTTTTCAGCTCTACGTATAACCTGCAAATGTTTGCAGGAACATTGAATAAAATGCTTAACAACATGTGAGTGAACTAGTGTTATCCTTTTTTTTGTTGAGAAAATGTTGGTTCTCTGAGAACATCGCCAAGAGAATTTCCATGAAAACAGTTTTTCGACTGACATCTTCCATAATCTCCCGCTGTTCATATGATAGCCCTTCTCCTTCAATTGCGTAGTTGACAAATGGCGAAATTGTAGAGTGAATGGACAACGAATTATTCTCGTATGAGATATCCTGAATAAAGGCGAGGTTAAAGTCAAAGTAGAAGAAATAAAAAACAAAAATAAAAACTCCACTTCAGAGTTAACAGTAAGGAACGTAATAGCAAATGTTTGTTGAGACAATCAAAAAATTTAATGTAGTTCATCAAAGTGATGTAGTTTCCAATTTTTATATAATTCATCAACGTTTTCTTTTCATTCATTCATAATTCATTTCTGAACTTGAATGTGAAAATGTATATTTTGACCTCTCTAAAAACCTATAAAAAGTGCAGATAACAAGGACAACAACATCGACCAACAAGGACATCACCACACTATTACAAAGAAAAACAAAGCAAGTTTATTAGCATCACCTTTGTTTCTTCGGCCGCTGGTTTTCCATCACCTTTTATTTCGGATATTTGTTCGCCTTGTTCTTTCGCATTGCTGCTGGAATGAAACAAGAAAATTAGTTCATCAATGCTAGCATATTTGTTTTAAAGTACTGCGTTCTAAAACTAATTATTATATTAACTTTATTAACGTTCAATCAAATATATCCATCTATGTCACTTTAGTCATCAACCAATATTATGACCCATCCTTAAATTAGTATAATATTTGAGTGTTGAATATTCGAAAACTTCTATCAATGGGCGATGCATCGTAAAGGTATGCCCCAAGAATAGTCCGTGTTTCGAGTCCGCCTCTTGGCAAAATGAGGCACCGATCTCCTTGGAATCGGTGGAATGGTACACATAAATCCAAAGACAAGCAGATCTGACTTAGCAGAAATCAGTCACCGCAAGTCGACGTAGATCAACTATTGTCGAGCAAGCGTTAATTTACGCTTTCGATCAATTGGGTAACAATTTTTCCGATTTAGAGTAAGTATTAACTAGTTTTTACAATAAGGACAGGAAAGATAGCGACTTTTTGCGCTACTCTCTCAACACCAATTCAGCTACACACGCAGGTTGCCGTTATGTCACATAAAAAGTGATATTTGCAATAATTTAGAAATAACACCCTACGACTGTCTACGATATGAGGTTTATGGAGTAAATGTTTCAAAGAGAGAAATAACAACAACGTACAATATATTGAAGAGCCACGATGACATTTCAAGCAAGAAATTTTTTTACATCCACCATTTATGCTGGTATGGTGCGACACGAAACACTTCCGTTTACTGCTACAAAAAACGGATACTTTTTTATGACGAGTAACAGCGTATACATCAACGCGCAGAGATCACGCTTATTGACAATGAGATTTTCGAGAAAATTTCACACAAAAATCTATCTGTGGGAATCAGATGAACTACAGCGGTGATAACAACATTCCACTCCATCGACTCATCAATGAGAAGATTCGTTGAAATTCGATTTGAATATAAGAAAATGATAATTGCGTTTATTTGTAAAATCTTCCCAACGAGCACATTACAAGATCCAATAGAGAAAAAGCGTAGATAATCAAAGATTAGGCGATGCAGTTACAAAAAAGACGATTTCAACTTGTTTTTCTATTTATTTATTTGTTCAAACATACTAACAAATTAAATATAAGGCTTCCTTCATGTTTACTGTTAGAAATTCCATAGTTCTTTAGTAGTTCAAGAGCAAATCTTGTTGCAGCACATACTAACGATTCTACAGAACTCTGTCTTTCCCACACCAACAGAATAAAACTCTTCTCAAAATCGACTGTAGGTCAGCATCAAAACGTCAGAAACGCAGCACTTTTAAAAATGGGTGATTCAAAAAATCTCACCGATCTGCAATTTGCATTATCACGTTAAATCGAATTCCAGTTTCGTTATTTTTGAAGAGTAGAAAAATCACCATTTTTTGGTCGCTCAATGTTTTGCATAGAGGATGTTGGGACGTTTTACGACAACACGACGAGAAATATTCATCCCTAACCAATAAATTGTTCGTAGAAAAAAAAAGTGAAGAAGTGCGCTAATTTGTTTTTCCAATTCATTCCACATCACCTTAGTAATAATCAAACCCGTTCTCATAAGTCTTCCCAGTGGTTTTTTTTAAACAGCCGTCTAGAGAATACTCTGCCGAGTAGTCTCTACTTCATCACTCAAATTACATGCAAGGGATAGTCATACTATATATCGCATGGATTTCTACGCTCTGGTACCGACATAAGAAAGGGACACTATTCCAACATCTTTAGTCTCCGCCCACTCCTACATCCCCTGCATGAGCAACTGCAGCAGACATCTCGTCCTCTCCTTACTCATCACCTCTAACACAGTCTCCTTTCCCCTTTACTATTGAATTGGTTGTCGTTATTTCATTACATTACAAGTCTCATAAAATTTCCCTGATTCATAACGTATTCTTTTTGATTTGATATATCATTCTTACCTTTTGTATCTGGTTAATAATTGTTATCTAATTGCATAACCACATTCTCACAAATCCTCTAGGCTACCGAACTCCGAAGCCGACTGAACACACACAATTTTGGTGCATCGACTGTGATACATAATTTCTACGGCGACATAATCATTGTTATCATGATGGCGATTACGTATTATTTGAGGACGTAAGGTATGTAATGACGTACTTCAAGTATTATCCGTAATTGTTTTGTCTTGCATCTGAACATAACGGACTTATATTTTAGAGCAATGCTTAATTTATTAAGCATAAGGGTAGCATAAGCATTGGAGAAATCCATCTCCTTGAGAAGTGCGCCACGCATTCTTTATCATGATGCTATGGTGGGAGGTGTTTTAATGGGAGTGGTCTATATAACGACTTTAGAGGACTAGACCTAACTTAAGTCTTAATTCATTAGGACCCAATAACAAAAAGACTTCTTTTTGCAAACTGAGACTCAAACCGTCAGTTTTTTATATACTTTCACGTCTACATTTCCATTTACATTATGTTTCATCTCTCCATTGAATGGCTCTTGAATGCTAGGTAAACAAAAGAAATATTTGATAATCATGTGATTTTAGCTGAATCGCCATTTGCTTTTGCGCCTATATGGACAGCTTAACCAATCAAAAATTCTTGTATATAATTTGGTTCGATTTTTTGGGTTCTTGTCGAGTATATTCTATATAATCTGACCACGAAAATAGCAAATTACAATATTTTGCCGATTTTTTTTTTATTCTGCAGAAAATATACGGGAAGGAATCGACAAATTTTTAGTAGAATGAGGGGAGATAGAATAAAATCGAAGGTTCGCTTCTTTACTCTACTGAAAACATGTAGATGTTCACCACAGGACTCATTCGCGCGAAATCTCTCGCTTGAAAGCATATGAATATCTAACATCTAAGACATCTTAAACAATTTTGAACATTCATAAACCTTTTTTTGAATAATAAATCAATCATACCTACAGTTCAAGACTATTTTTGTATGGATTCTACAAATGCTTTGCATGGCAACGCTATCTGACACATTGATCTGAAGAAACGTCACGTTGGATGGATCTCAAAGTCATCTCATTCATCCATCTACATCTCAAAGACTTAAAATTATTTAGCGTTCATCTCACCAACGTTTTGAAGACTAAAAACAAAAGAAAAACAAATATGCGATATGACATGGAAGTTTAAGGTGCTACATCATTATGCAAATCTCACCCCTTTTCAATAATGTACCGGTAAATAAAACTCTCCCACCACTTATCAGTCGAAAAATCAGTGAAACTATCTCTTAGAGTAAACCACATTGACTTGATAAACGGTCATCGCAAATCAAATCACGGACTTTTCTAACGGATCTCAAGCGGGTTAGTCACGAGACTGTGTGATGCTACTTCAGAACTTGGATAAGTGATAAATCGCATCTAAAAAGACATAGCACTTGCCTTGAGACAGAGGTGGGTTAAGAAAATGAACTTGTTGATTCTGATATGCTGGAGCAACTCATACATTTTTTAGCATTTAAGTACATTGATGTAAGCATGCGGGTTTATGTTTATGTGTATTCGGATGGTTCCCTGCTCGTCGATTCGGCCGAAAGCGTGCAAACGAACGACTCAGAAACACATGGGAGACGGTAAGTAAAAAATTCTCATTCATATCACTCATTCAGGGCCTCATTCATATCACTTCGTAAGAGCGTTCGACACGGTGGCAATAACAGACAAATCAATTAATAAATCTGTAAAAATCTTATAGCCAAAATAAACGCCTAAATGTTAAAAGACTGACGATCTGTAGGTACAAAGCACGAATGCATACATCAAAATGCAACAATGGAAGTCTACATGATAAAAAAAAATCAATGAAAACGTTGGACTGGTGAAAGAAGAAAAAACTAGACACAAAGTGTTGTTAATGATACTGAAAAGGAATTATTTTTCACAGCGTGCAAGATGTTGGTAGCATTGCTGTGGTTGTTATTTTTGAGGAAAAGAGATATACCGTAATACTCAAGACGACAATCCTCGCTGTTTAGTGCCCGACATTAAAGTGCAATAAGGATAAAACTCAAGCAATTTGTATGGACTTGAAAAAGCTCTACTCACGAGACTGTCACGTGCTATTTCAAGGAAAGTCACATATTTTACAAGGCATCATTGATGAATTCCAGTCTAAAACTGTCTGAAGAAAACGAAGAATTAGTACCCACGAACTTGGGCGCATCGCAGTTTTTAGATATTCACGATGAATGTGTAGTTTTCTAATGGCGAGTAGAATAGAAAAAATTGACACGTCATAGCAAATCGAAGATTTTGCCTGATATTTGTTGTTGTTGTCCCAAAGTTCTACATACTGTTTTTTTACAGCATACAAACATAATTTCCCACCTCAAAAGTACAAAATAAAGCTAGCAATTTGTATAAAACTGGGAGGCACTTGTCTTCAGTTCGAACTCTTGAGCTATTGCGCCATTGTGGAGCAGCTAAAGCTGAAAGCAATCACCAAGTAATGTTCAAACATATGAAACTCTGCAGAAAAACGATAAAAAAAGTCTTCAAAGAGAAAAAACAAAAGTGATGGAAGAAGCAGCTGAGGCTGCCCGAAGTGTTTGAAACCTTCAACGATGCATCAACAATCACAAAGTCAATAGATGATTGCTCTTCACTGTCCAAGCGAAATACTTACACTTACTGTTTCAAAAAACAATTGAGAAAACCATTCACGACTTCCATTAAAATTTCTTCGATAGCCACGTTCGTCGCTCATGTAAAGAGAGGAAAGACGATTATGTTATTCTAAAATTCTCCTTCCCAAACCAAACATGCTATTTCGTCAGAGGGAAATCGTTTAGCACTTGGAACAGACAGGATTAGCACAAAACGACCGGCGTACACGTGCTTAGGACTAAAAATTATACTACCAGTTCTCATTCATGTACTGACTCAACTCTTCGCATTATCTATCAGAATACAATGTTCCTAACGAATGGAAGAATGGCAGCGCCGTGTTGAAGCACAAAAATCCATACATTTAAGATATTAGAAAGTATTGTCCAATTTGGTAGATGTATGTAGTCTATTCACGGATCTCCCTCATTGAAGGATCTCAAGCTGGTTAATCGCGAAGCATAGTTGCTCGACCCCAGATGGTGGACAGACCAAAAGCGACTGTGTACTTGCATGGAGATGCTAGTGAATTCAAGTGATGGATTCTTTAATTCTGCTGTACTGGTCGTCTCATCAATAATGTATGCACATACGAACATTTATTCATGCGTACGTATTTATGCTTAGTCGTATACGGAATGTATCCTACTTGTCGATTCGACAAAAAGCCCACAATCAAACGACTAGGAAGTACATGGGAGGCGGTCATGAGGCACCTTTGACAAATAAACTCCAGTCCACTCATTGGGATAGACTGGCAAACTGCCCATGAGTAAACCAAATCATTTTAGCCCCCGCGGAACGGCTCTGCCAGCTAGCCGTGGAAGCAATCCCATTTTCCTAACCCTAAAAGAGCCCCTCGGTACGACAGCGTTGGGTAAGACGAGCACGGAGAGGCTGCAAAAATCTGGGAGCCAACTCTGGCTGCCTAAACGTGAAAGGACTAAAATAGCGATTTGTACATACAACGCACGAACGCTTGCATCAGAATCTTCCACAAAAAAGCTTCTGATGCATGCAAAGAAAATCAGGTACGACGTTATCGGACCGGCCGAAACGAGAAGACACCAGGCGCTAAGCTTTGTTTACGGCACTGGAGAAAAACTGCTCCTTGAACAACGCGATAACAGAGGTGTCGGTAGCGTAGGTGTACTCGTTAATTTGAACTTGGTCATGATCATGGATTAGTTTGAGCAACTAGTAACTCAAATCGGACGTTTAAAATTGAAAAGACGTGGTCCAACACCGGCTTTAACAATCTTCATCGTCTACGCCCCTACTTCAGACTACGATGAAAATGAAAGCGAAGCATTCCATATGGATTTGGAAAAGTTCTGCAGAAACGACCACACATTTCTACAAAGTCATTGTTGTCGATTTTAAAACTAAAACTGGCTGTAGAAGAACGCCAGAAGAACGTCACATCGGGACCCATGGACTCGAGTGGAATGAACAGGGAGAACGACTACCAAAGTTTATCATGACAAACAAGACGTACCATGCTAACTCTCAATTTCAAAAGTCTCTATCCCTGCGATGGACGAGAAAGTTTCCTAATGGAAAGTACCATAACGAAATAAACCACGTTATATAGCAAACAGAAGGTTTTGTCTAACAGATGTCGCAGTTCTCCCAAAGTTCTACTGACCATCGCCTCCTTCGCGCCAATTTTTCTTCACACGCAAAGGAGAGAAAACTGCCATTTTTAAAAGAATATGCCAAAAAGAAACTGCCATCCAGAATAAAAACAAATTTGGTTCTATACAACTATTTAGCTAGGTTTTAAGAAGCTACCATCATTGACAACATCGACGAAAAATATGACCGGCTAATAAAGCACCTCCACGATAGCGCAAAAAACGCCGAGAATTCAATAACTACTAAGAGACGTTTGTCTTCAAGAGCTCATGAGCTGATACGCCAACGTGCAGTAGCTAAAGCCGCAGGCAATCACCAACAAACGTCCGAACTTGCGAAACGCTGCCGAGAAGCGATAAAAGAAGAAGGGAGAAGAGCAGAAGTGGTCAATGAAGCAGCTGAGGCTGACGGAAGCATTCACAAATCACAAGACCAAGATTACTGCTCTCCGACACCAGGACGGAGCACTTACCTCATCTAGAAAGGTGATGGAGAAAATCATCTACGACTACTACTTGAATCTCTTCAGTAGCCACGTTCGTCTACCTCCATGTAATGAAATGCGATTATGTTGTTCCAAACGTTATTCCTTTCAAAATACGACATGCTATTTCGTTGGTAAGAAATCATAAAGCTCCTGGGCCAGATATGATTACACCAGAACATCTGAAGAATCTAACACCAGTTCTCATAAAAACACTGGACCAACTCTTCACACACTACATGTACGTTTCAAGTCGACGGAAGACTAACAGGACTGCGTTGCTGCATAAAAATGTTCATAACATTGGTAATTATTGCACAATCTGCCTATTGTCAGTCGTCTACAAGCTTTTCACACAAGCCACTCTAAGCAGGAATGGCAGAAGACTAGACGAAGAACAACCACGTGAGCAAGCAGGGTTTCGAAAATGGTTTAGTACGATGGACCATGTTCACACAAATACAAGACTTATAGAAGTATCTCGAGAGTATAAGAAACCACAATGTATCACCCTCATCGATCTAAAAAAAGCTTTCGATGCTGTAGAGACAGATGCAATGAGACGACATGGGAGTGAAAATCAACGGTCGGGAAATTCGCCATTTTCGCTTCGCCGATGACATTGTATTTATTACACCTAACATCGAGCCGAAACAAATGTTAGCCGACTTCGACAGTGCTTGTGGAAAAATTGGCCTCAAGTTTAACCTCGAAAAAACAGTGTTCACAAAAAACGGATACGTTACTGATGCCCCATTTACGCTCAACGTAAAGAATATCCTTGAGTGCACAAGTTATGTGTACCTAGGTCGTGAGATCAATATGATGAACGACTTAGCACCAGAGCTAGGCAGAAGGAAACGAGCGGCTTGGGGAACATATAAGAGCATCGACGACGTAGTGAAGAGAACTAAGAAGACATAGCTCCGAGCCCACTTTTTCGATACGACGGTTCTTCCTGCGTTAACGTATGTTTCAGAAACGTGGACATTACGAAAGCAGGTTGAACATTCATTGAGCGCAATACAGCGTTAAATCAAAAGGGTAATGCTTGGCGTTTCCCGCATCACACAAGTGAGAAAGGAAATATGAAGTTCTGATCTACTTCAACGACCGAAAACCAGAGACGCAGCCGCGCACGCCTAGCTTTCGAAGATTAGGTGGGCCAGACACGTGATGCGCATGGATGATGACCGGTGGACACGAGCTGTAAGTGACTGGATCCCACTGGACATCAAACGCACTGCAGGAAGACCACCCTACCAATAGTGTGACCTCTTCATCAAGGCCCTGAAAAGGGATTATGATGCTCAATGAATCCATAGAACGAAAAGAACTCGTTGGATTACTCTTGTGCGCTATAGGGAAAAATAGAAGTTTCACTGGTGTCTGCTCGACTTAGTCGATGATCAACGGGAATTCAGGTAATCCAGGTAATTCCAGCATCACACTCGATAAACAGGAATTACACTGCATATGATTGTATATAACCAAATTTTCCTACATGGATTATTTTAGAAGCCCTATTCTTCGAAAAAATACATAAATGCTCCAGTATCAAAAGAAAGACCACAGATTTGTGCTGCAAGTCAAATCAAAACATTTATTGCTTCACTCACGTTTAGGTCTAATGCGAGAAAAGCACATTGTAAGTGTATATTATACTATTCATCAGATAGACTTTGAACGTCAGTAAAAATAATGAGCACATATGCCTATAAAGAAATTAAAGCTTCCATACCTAAGAGTTGGAAAGTTGACACTAAAATAATAGGAAAGATGAACAATATTAACTTGATGAAGAATGGGCACCTAAAATCAAGGCCTCCTACGTCCCAAATAATGACAAAAGAAAATGCTAGAGGAGTGAGCCGTTGGTGGGAAACAGCACTAATGTAAAAATCATTTGAAATTAGCCACGGCAAGCAACCAAACCTAAAAGGCAAACACGTTCAAAACGTATATCACTTACAGTAACTGGCTTAAACAACGACATTGAGTAGTATATGCATGAGGAAAAAATCATAATTGTTGAGCGTATAATGAACAACTCGACTGTGACGTTTGCGACGATTTCGTCTATCACATTTTTAAGAATTGTCTATTACAAGAATAACATGATGTTCAAAAAAATGGAAGGATTTGCAGAATGTTGTGAAAGCGAAAAAGAAAAAGCACAAACTGAGTTTGAAAAATTAATATGGAAATTAATAAATATTAATATGGAAATTTGAGAAGCAATCGATCAGCTATCCACCAGTAATAATGCATATTTTCTCGTCGCAATTCCTCAACTTGAAAGGAAACATTAACACCGGTTTCTGTCTAAACTTAGGAAAATAACGTCGAACGATTGATGTAGCGACGGCTTTGAACGATTGAATTTAATTGCGTAATATCGACGTAAGTTCACAAATCCAACGAACACATGGATTTAGATGTTAAATATGAGTACTTCTTGTTGGTTCTCGAAGCTGAATGGCAAGAAAGCGTTTTCATCTCTGCACTCGCAAATCCACGCGCTCTACAATCGATACTCAGCAGTCGCACCCAAGCACAACCCCCTATTTGGACGACATGAAGACGTGAAATAGTCTGATTCTTGCTGCATGCCCACTAGTTGGTTGTAAGCGATTATTTGTTGCAAGCTACACTATAAATCTACAAATCGTATTGTCGTAATGAAATTATAAATCGAAAATATTAGATTTGTTAAAATCTAACTGCAACCTAGACATTGTTGAATTTTGTCGTTGAGCGTTGAAATATATTCTTGAGTAAATTCGATGTTATTGTACATAATTTTCATGCGCACTTGTCGCCTTATATTATTTTGCTATGAGCATATTATTTTCTGTAGGCTCAAGAACCACTGAAAAACGTACAAGTGTACTGGTAGTAAAAGGAGTTTTATAAAGGAGACAAGAACATTCAAGATAAGGAACGTAGTGCTCAACCACTAAACATTGACAACGACCAAGTATTCATCAAGAATGATCCAAATAAGACATACGAGATGTCGCAGAAGAATTCATGCTTTGCAACAGGCGGCTTTTCTACTTCCGAATCAATTTGGAAAAGGTGAAAGAGCTCTATAAGCGGTTACCTGATTGATTCATTCAAAAATTAAAGAAATCATCGTTTGAAATGTGGGCTTCCTATATTTTACACAGGTGGACTCTTCAGATTTCCTTGTCTAATTCTTTCTTGCCAGGAAGCTGTACGATTTTTCACCGACAAAAATGCATATCGGATTTTAAAAGGGAGGACTTATAGAACAACATAATGGCTTTTACTCTCTTTATAGCGAATGTAGGCGAATTGTCGAAGACATCCAAGTAGTATTCGTAGATGATTTTGTTCATGGCCTTCCTGGAAGAGTTAAAGTAATCCGTGCTGGTATCAGAGAGCGGTCATTTTGGTCCCATGATTTGGGAAACATTGTCGGGCCTTGTGAATGCTTTTGGCCACGTTAACTGTTTCATTTATAAC
>KN716217.1:67578-109707 GCA_000816705.1 Dictyocaulus viviparus | reverse complement strand
AATAAGTATAATTTATGTATATGTTTATATATATTTATATATCACTTTAATTTTCTCTGGAAATCCGCAATTAGTTATCCATGGAGAGGTATTGTGTTTTTATTCCTGTACTGATTGTTAAAGAAAGACCACATAACCGGGTGTTTTGCATCAAATAAACATGTCGTGCTGTTGCAGTTAATACAAGGTTACCTTAGTGCTCTTAAATTACCGTCGTACCATTGATTCTCCTTCGCGATGGTGGGTGACATTCGAAGTGGTTGACGGAACGAATTTGATCATAATATTTCAAAATCTCCATTCCTCTTACTTTAAATGCCCTTCTTTTAGCGTCTGGAAGAATTGGAAGAGTAATATAAGTAAGAAACTTAGAATCGCAGTGAGATTTCAATTTTGTATCATCTGTATAGCGTGCCCTTTTCGCATTTGTTTTTGAAACTCAATGGGGTATTTCTTGTGAAACAAAGCAATTCGCATGAACGATGCAAAGATGCATCCTTACATTTTTCCGTGATTATGGTCGGATAAAGCTTAGATTTTACAGTCACTATGAAGAGTTGTCATCTGTAATGATTATATAATTAGTCATCACTCCAGTATGATTTGCTTCACGTTGTGCTTTTACTAGTTGAACTTTTAGTTTTAGGAGGGAGCGCTGGTGGACGTGCTAAAAAGGAAGGGATTAGTAGTTTATCTGAAGAAGTGTCTACAGCTCATTCTCCGCAACCTTGTATTTCTTCAGATGCACCATTGCATGTTAACCGAACTACACCAGTGTCTCCAAGAAAACAGGTTGGTAGAGTGCTATTCCATCGAACAAAGTAGGGTTCGGTTATATATTACTTGATCATACAGTTCGGTTACCCTATTAAGGTTCACTTTTCCGATGGGGTCGCACTGGGATCACATTCAATTGGTATGTCATCATCATTTGATATATAAGCAATTGGTATAAATTTAGTTTATAATAATGTTGATGACACATCATATAAAGGCAATGTTCGATCCTCTTCGAAGCTAACGTTGACTCAAATTCGGTCACCTAATGCATCGTTATCTTCCTATCATTCTCCTACGGCAGAAATAGCGGACCACACTTTGTCTTCGGTATAGCTTTAATAGTGTAGTATGATACCATCATTTGTTAATTTTTGGGGATTTTTCAAATTTATTTTTTGTAATTTGATGTTTTTACTGTAGATGTGTGAGGCTGATTCATGTTGGTTAACCGTTTCAGCGACAAGCTCACATGGTATCAGAAACATCGCTACCTGATAATTTTGTGGATGATGAAGAACCAGGCGCCATATACAATGATAATGTTACCTCTAAGGTACCTGGAACAAGTCAATAATTCTCATTCTAATCACCTTGTATCTAGAATGCCACATTGCCTTCCGATGTCATAGAGGCGGCGACTTCTTTATCTGCTCACTCCGGTGCCAATCACCCACAATGGGCCAATAATGATATTTCTGAGGAGGATATCAAGGCGAAAATTGAGGCTATTAGTCGTGAAATCGCTCAGGCGTGTGCTTAGGACAAAATATTGCTCTTTTAAAGTGATGTAAAAAGCGTTTTTTTAATAGTTGGGCTTCAAAAGTGCTGGATAGCCTGTGAAGAAAGATGTATTTTTCTACTTAGTTTAGCTTTGCTAATTTTTGGAGGCGAAGTTAATAAAGATGGTAATTTATAGGAGCTTGAACAGAAGCGTATGGAGTCAGAGTCTCAGATTAGGGAGAAAAGGAGATCATTGAATGATATACCTTATCGACGTCTAGGAAGCGATGGTTATTTAAATGATGGTGGAGTTGTAGAAGAAGGTGCTCCCATAGCTCCGCGAGGTCGTGGAAGACCGAAAGGTTCGGTAAGTGATATGTCTGCATCGTGCGTTGCAACAAGGTTAACAATTTCTTGTGTTATTGTAGGGTAGAATACGGTCATCACTGAGCAGCAGTAGTAATACTAGTATAGCTGCAACTTCATCACACTTTGAATTACCAGATGGGCCATCTAGCCTTACAAAATCACTGGATTATCAGTCTATCAATGGAGGTTTACGTCCATCAAATAGGTTGGCTGTGCCACCTACTGCGGTTAGTGGTTTGTGTTTACTATGTCAATAAGTCAGTGAGGCACGTGCTTGTTTTGCTCTTTCAGGAGCGTGACATTACTGTGACTTCTGAATTGTCATCATCACCACATTCTCTTGTTGGATCTGCTTCTCGTGATTGCGAAGCATACAGCACCAACTTAGCATCGCCTTCTGAGGTTCATATCCAGTCAGTTGCTTCAAGACAGGCTATGAATTCCGTAAATTGTGAGCAAAGAGGTATTAAAAGTATTCAAAGGATTTTGTATTTCTAATATTTTGCTTATATATGATGTTTAGATGTCAATGGATTTTACCAAAACGATCTTGAAAATGTAAGCACTGATCTAAGCAGCGGCGAGGAAGAGGTGGCAGAAGTAAGTGAAGAGTAGTTTCAAGATACTAATCTGTATAATCTTAATATGTTTAATTTTATACAGCTTAGTTTATATCTAAATATTCAGGAAACTGAATGGGGTGATTACGTTACGAGGTGTTTATGTGATATGCAGCACAACGATGAGTGGATGGTGGAATGTGAGCAGTGCAAGTATGTTTTTTTTGTGCTATATGTAGTGTTTTTGCAATACAAGTTCTCGACATTGTGGAATTGTACCGTTTTTTAGTGTTTGGCAACACATGAAATGTATGGGTTTGGATCCTAAGAAGTTCAATCAAAATGATTCCTATTTGTGTGAACTCTGTAATCCTCGTGCATTGAAGTGGACTAAGAAGCAAGCTCAAGATTTACAAGTGAGTTTTATCGTTACAAGACTGGTATTCCAGCTACAGCAATTCCCAAATCTATTATTGTGTATCTAGCTGAAACAACTAAAAGCTGTCTCACGGGAAAGGGAACGGAAGATGTCAGAAAAATTGAAAAGAAGGGAAGATAGAAAACGAGCTAAACTAAGTAGTAGTCTTAAAGAAAGCAATGTAAGTTTTTTTTTTTTTAATTTTTATTTCGTCCAAGTTCTTGAATACAGTATTTCACGTCTATAATATCTGCAGCAAAGTAAGAATGCCAAGCGTGGGTCGGCAGCTTTCAAGAAATTCCAATTGATCAAACGTAATGAGTATACTAAACGAGCTAGACAAATGTTAGCTCTATTTGACACGACGGCAGGTGCACAAAGTATTCTCGAAAATTCACGTGAGCTAAGACGAGGGAAACGTATGTTTGTGGCTCCAGATGTCGAAGGTATTTATTTTGCGGCTTTAATTCAGTTTCAAACCTAACAGGAAGTTTTGATATATTGAGGTCTTGTGGCAACGGAATGTATTAAGCAAGATGAGGTAATCATGGAATACGTGGGACATGTGTGTCTCCCGGACGAATGTCCGGGAAGGTTGCAACGCGGCGCATTGCAACCTTTTTGTGTGTTATACAACGGGCTTGGTCAAAATTTGCTTTGTATCGATGCCCGACGTCAAGGAAGCGATGCTCGATTTGCTCGAAGGTAAATTAATTGCTGTAATAAGTGATTTTGTTTCCTGAAAGAACTAGATGTTGTTCTTGCTCTATGGAACATTCCACTGAGTTGTGTCAACGTAGTTTCATTGATCACTCATATAAAATTTCGTGGGCAAAATGGTATTGTGGAGGTGGCTAAATGTGGCCTTGGTCTATACGTTGACTTTAGTTGAGCAGTGTCCACCTAAGCAGTGCTGCTTATCACCGACGTGATAGCATTGCATTAAACACGTCTTTGTTCATTTATCTATCCTCTTTTTTAAAATTTCGGATTTTATTTTTAGATGCTGTCGATCGAACTCCACACTCAAGCATGTTTTACTAAATGGATGTATCTATGTCATGTTAGTTGCTTCGGAGAAAATCGAAAAAGGAACTGAGGTTTATTGTCGTTTTTCATATTTGAATGTCAGAACGTAGACACAGGCGGTGTAAAATTCAGGTTACTATACCTTTTGATTGTGACTTTCGTGATACTCTCGTTCCTGTGGAGTGTGCTTGTGGGGATGATCCTAACTGTTACATGAAGCAGTTCAACAATTCGCTTCGTGGAAAATTATCTATTGTCGTAGTATGTCATCGAGTCACCTCTGTGTAGTTTTTCTGCTGTAATACATCGTTCAGGAACAGCCTAGCAATAATTCCTCATCCTCAAATGGCTCATCAAATATACAGAGTTCCAATCGAAAAGTGTTATCTAGCAATGAAGTCAAAAGCGAAAACCGTGGTCGGCCGAAAGGATACAGGAAGAAAGAGAAATCTTGTGGCAGCCTCATGAAAAAGGTTCATTTTAGAGTAATAGAGAAGCATAAAATAAGCAGTTTTGGTATTAAGGGATCTACTAATAGAAAACAAAGAAAAATTGGGATCAAACTTCGGCGTCATTCTGAAAGCAAGAATGCAAAGTCATCTGATGATTCGATGGTTTATGGTGTTGACGTTAATCATAAAAATGAAAGGTTTTTTTTTATTAATTTGCAGTCTATAGGAGTTAAATAAAGATGGTAAATTAAGAGAATCAATTACGGCTGAAGATAAAAAAGAAGCTGCAGCTTTATCAGTTCGGTCCAGTGAAGCGGAGCGTAGGAACGTAAGGACAGAAAATGAGAATAAATTAGTAGAAGACAAGCTACAGCTGTCGTCTACTAAAGAAGTGATAACCGTAGTGCAAACAACGAATTGTTCTTCTCAAGAAGTGGGTGTGCTTGCTTCTCGTTTTTGCTTGGTGTATCACAGTCATTTATTCTATTTACAGGAAGAGCATCATTTGGATGCTAAGATAGGAAGCAACGAGGGTTCTAGTCGTTTTCCAAGAAGAGACTCCATGGAATCAAAAGAGGTTATGGATTATACATTACCTGAAGACAGACATAAGCCTGTAGGATTTATACGGTCTTTTCAAAGTGTTGATGCCCGTCTATTTGCTGAAATCTCGTTTTTTATTCTTTTGTAGAGTCGAGAAGAGCGCAAGCTACAAGCGGTTGTTGCAGCATTCCAAAAAAAAGAAGAAAAAGAGAAGAAAAAGAAATCTGAAGTGCATAAGGACAAGAAGAAGCAGAAAAAGGTACGGTTAACAAGACTTTTTAATGTTTGTTTCTCTGAAATTTTGAACTATTTTCAGACTGCTAGTAGACTAACAAGAGCAAGTGCAGGCGGTTTTGAGCGCAGATTACCAGAAGATTCTGTGAACAGCGTTGAGAGACACTGCAAAATAAATCGCGAAGGTATAACAGAACAGCCTACAAAAGAAAGTCTTCGTGGCAAGAAAAAAAGTTTGTTCACGAAATCCATTTTCTCCGAGTCGTATTTTTTAATTAGACAGCGGTGTTTCAGGAGAAGATTCCAAAGAGAATGAGATTCTAGAAGTGGTTACAGTAGTCCAACCTCCAAGAAAACGCTGGGCAGCTGCTGTTAAGGAAAATGGTATATTTTATTGCGGGGTTACTCTGCGCCAGTTTGTTTTATGACTTTAATCTGCAGAGGTATCTCATCGAGCCTCTTCTCCTGAAGTAACATCCTCTTCTTCGGCAACGTCAGTAGGTGGCATCACTTCAGAAAATTCCAAGAGTACTAACAGTGTTGGAGGGAAGAAACTCTGGTTGCGTCGACATGCTGCGGAATCTGTCAGTGAAGAAAGCTTGCAAAATACCGACATATCTGCTAGTTTTGAGTCGTTGTCATGTGCTGCGGACTCCACGAGTGATATAGCTTCAGTTCAATCAAAAGCACAGGTTGGTTACTTATTTATCAATAAATCGCTACGAAGAGGAGAATCTAATGCCAGAATAAGTTAGGTATACTGCCTCGCTTGGATTAAAGTGAATGAGTCTATGGTTATGTACTGATTGTATGGTGTTCTTAAATTTTCTATGCTCTTATGAAGTGTTTTCCAGGCTAGTCCTTCAAAGAAAACGCGGCATGTTCTCGATGGTTGTCAATATGATGAACATGTTGCTGCCACTGCTTTAGCTCAAATGGGAGGAAAAAGCGGTATTTATTTGAAGACTTTACTGTTCAAAGTGCACATCAGTACTTTTTTTAGGAGGTTTCCGGTTCCACTGGAGCGTCGCCCTGCGGTATCTTATACCGAATCTAATTGATGGTCAACATACGGACTTCTGTTTAACAGGAATGATACGGAAACCGTTGCCTACACCGTCATCACATAATGCAGTTAAAGTTACCACTGCTGTAGCTGATAATGCTAATACTGCTTCTCAACTACATGTAATTGGTCCAGTTGAGGTGAAAAAGGTAACTTGATGCTATGCTCAGCATGCTGTCGTGATTATGATTATTTGTTCATAAATGAAATTATGATATGCTCAGTTCTTGTTTTTAGGCCAAGCGATTGAGCTTGGAAGATTATAAGAAACGTCGAAGCACTCTTGGATCATCTGACAGTAAAAATGCATCGAATAAAACATCGGCATCGAACGTTTCAGCGAATGCTACGGTTGGCAATAGGAACTCTTTTGGTAGCATGGCAAGGTCTACCCGTTCGTTCATGCCGTTAATGGATTCATCTGTGGTGGCTTTATTGCTAGTGCAATTTTTTCCATATCTAAACGGAGTCGTTGAATTTATAGGAACAGAATGCAACACTGCGAAATTTGGAAGCTGATACTCCAATCCCTTCATTAGGTGTACCACCCGATTTGGAAGTTGTGAAGAAAATGATACTTCAAGAGGTGAGTAGTTGAGAACAACTACACATTTGCGAAAATCTTGAAATAATCAGAATTGTTTATTTCGTGCAATTAGTTTGATTATTCTTGAAAGACAGAATATATTGGTTATAGGCTCGTAGGCTCTTCATTTCTATTGCTTATTCAGTCATGCATTCCACCACCACCAGCGCCTCCATCATTACCCACACAAAAAGCATCCCCAGCGACAGCAGGGTTGGCTTCATCCAGCGACATGTCTATTGGTTCAAGTTCTGAATCTGGTGAGGAAAGGATGTCGCTGGCTGATCGTCTTGCTAAAGAATTTGGTGTAGGTATGTTTATTGAATTTACTCCTTCATAATTTTTTTTGAATAATGGGATTTATCTTTTCTAGGTACTGCGGGAGGGCATCGATACTCTCCCAAGATTGCTACACCACCATTCCAGAGACCGACGTTAACAGCAGGTATTTCAAACTGTGCAGTTCAGACGGACACTCAAGCTTGTCATCTCCGTGCTTTTTTAGATGTCCCACCTCCGCCTCCTCCTGGTCCGCGACCATCTCGTATTGCTCGTTAGTGATCTACCGGCGATCTCCCATTGCATTCTGTTCAATCTCATCCTTTTCGGCGCAGTTTTGGCCTTTCCCTCGGAAGTGTCTACCTCGCCTCTCACATATTTTTTGAATCCCGGTTGTTCTGTTAGTTTCGCTTTTTGAATGTGCTTCGTCCCACTACATTTTCATCGCGTTTTCATTTCAGTGTTTCTAACATCATGTCTGTGTTTTCCTTCCATGATATGAACCTTACCAATGAAAGACATTTTTGCTGCTAATATGTGCACGATATTTCTATTCCTTTGTTCATGTTAATATAGTCAGTGTAGATTAGCTATTTTGCATGACAAATGTAAATACAATTTCGATCTTAAAAAAAGCCAATGCTGTATAAAAGATTTCTTTAAGATCTGTTTCCAGCTGATGTTTTCTATTCTTGTGCAAGTAAAGGTGAAACATTTGAATGGTAATGGTTTATAATTTAACAGCACTACACTTATTCATTATTTTGTAAAAGAGAACCATTTATTGTGGGATGAGGTGTTACAAGCACATATGTGTCACATCTATTTGTATGTCATATGATATTGAAATGTTTCAATCTACAATTGCATTTATGACATTTAATGAAGCGAATAAATCAATGCTCTCACTGCTAAGTTGGAAGAATTGATCTCGGAAGATTTGCATTTAGCTCTTCATTGGTTATGGGTGTTGTGTAGTTGCGTCGAGCACGAATCGTTCAAGAAGCCAGCCATTCATGTTTGATGATTCGTCCTACAGCTTGGACTAGTATAGCAATGCTGCTGAATTGCGTCCTAGAGCTGTAGTTACGCTGCAAAACAGTACACTGTTTATCGGACCTGTTATCAGATGTCTGAAAAGAATTGTTTTGATTGGTGGAGCTAGATACACTAACGCACAATGCACTGTATACTACATGTGCTATGTGTTAAAAGAGCGAATTATAAAACCTCGAATGAGGATTTACCACATGATCGAACTACTATTTTTGGAGGTCTGTCCTTTGTAAATGAATGGTAGTAAGACTCACGAGTCTAAAAATAATTAGATACGATGATTCACTATACTGTCCGACTATATTGTACATAATGCCTCTAATAATGAAATTACTTTGTCTTAATTACGACTTTTGTTAATACCACAATTAGTGAGAGGTGAGGTTACCATTCTGCGACTTAGTTACTTGTTTCTGAAGCTCTGGATTTTTGATCGATACCGCCGTTTGATGTGGCGGCTTGTTAGTGTGTCAAAGTAAAGATGAAGATGAAGCTATTCATGATTGAATAATAGCTTCATTTACAGCATAACGTAATCATACAAATAGACGGCTCTCTTATTGCCTAGTTAAACTGTTACCGAACTAAACTGTTTTATTTAATTTTTGTTGATTGCACGATAAAACGTTATTTAATGTTGAATTAAATAAATAAATCACCACAGCGTTTTTACCAAATTATAGTTCAGGAATTGCGCTGTCCTCTTATCAAGTTTTTTTCTTATTTTCCAATTTCTTTCTATATTGGGTTCCTAATAATTCAGTGTGTAGCGCTTTCAAATATTTTTTGTTAGCCGTTTATATTCAGAACATTTCTCTTTGTAGAGAATACTTTGTCGAGTAGTCTCTACTTTATCACCTAAATTACGTGCAAAGCAAAGACATATTACTTATTATATTAATTTGTGGTTTCTGAGTCATCGTGTTGAAAGTTAGAAATGGTGGAGGCGAGTGTAGGTGCAAATGTCCTCTGATCCATAAAAGGTCATAAATTTGATATGTTTCTGGAAATGAACTTAGCTGATGAACAGAAAAGGACATTATTTCCTCATACCGAAGTTTCCGCCTCCTCCCTATATAAGCAGTTACGGTAATAATCTCCTCCGTACTCTAACTTATGGCTCAACCCAATCTTCTTCCACATTTGCCATTAAACTGGTTGTGGTTATATCATTATATTACAAATCTCGTACAATTATTAGTGTTAATTTTATTGTGTTAATTCTTGATTTATCGCTGTTGTAATAATGATGTAATATTTTTGTGTTTTGTTTAAATAAAGGTTCGATTACCCAAGTTTGAGGTCTGGCTGTCGACTCTTAACTGGGTAACACCTAGTGTAGCTGTCTTTGCTTCTGTCGAAGGCACGCACTCAACTCTGGGATCTTCATCCAATCTTCAATTTTCAGTATCGTCATTATAAAGACGGACATACGCTGCTTCTGCTTCTGACAAAAACCTGACATCCGTGATCTTCACTCACTCTTTATTTTATAGCATCGTCGTCAAACGAGCATACGGTTTAATTAGCCAAGTTTGAGGACCATTACACCAGTTCGAGGCGAGCAGTACAAAAAGACCGCGGTGGCAAACTACTACAGCGAGCGTTAAGATATTCACTGCTATTGACACCAACACAATTTCGGCGCTTGGGCCACTACACTACAATTTGGTGCATTGACCAAGCGTTCACTACACTCTTTTACGAAATTCACACATGCAGCGTTCAACTTCATGGACATGAACTCTTCCTTATCTCCTTATGCGTTTCAACTGAGTGCAGTTGTTCACAAAGCATTGCTTCATTTTAGAACCCTTGAGCAAAACGAATCCCTCTGTTAAGAGCTAACGGATGTATAGTCTACTTCACAATTACTATTTGATCGGTTGGTGTTTTCAATTGGAATATAGTTCATGGAGCTTCGTTCCAGTAATTTAAATAGTAGTTCGTCTTAAGTTGCCACGCGGGTTTTTTTTTTGAAAGCTGTGTAGTACAACCTCATAGTTGGGTGTGCCGACTCTGATAAATTAAGATTCAATGGTAATCACAAAGTTGAGTGGTCCCTTCTTCGGAAACAGAAGCTGCCTCAGGAGGCGATAAACTGTTTGAAAAAGTCTGATAAAATAATTAGTTTACCAAATTGACATCAATTAGGTAATGTTTGTCAGCCAAATACAGAAGGTAATAAGAATGATAACAAAAATAAATATTCGCAATACATCATGAATTAATACATTAAAATTATCACGGACAGCGCGAGAATTGCTGATCAATGGAACAACACTATTTAGACACCAAAGGTTGAACGAAGTTGTGTTAGAGGTTATGAGTGAATAGTATGGAGGAGTAGCTTATTATAACTGCTTATATAGGGATGAGGCAGAGACTTTGAAATGTTGACATAATTTCTTTTCAGTACCACAGCCAGTCCTTTTTTGATGTCTTTACCAGTAGTTGATTGGAATTTCGAACTATTATCTTTTATGAGTTGGAACACTTGCCTGTTTGATTTGAATAGTTGCACTTTTGGGAGGTGATTCAAAAACATCAGTGATCAAGCAAGTTTGCAAGGTCATGCATTATGATCACCTTTAGAAGCATACATGTTAAACCAGCAACTCTCCATTCGTTTCGTTCTCGCGCCATTGTCGTAAATGATGGTGGTCTTTCGCGTACATGGCAATGCTGGTGCGGCCAGGAATCCGCAATTCTGAAATGGTTTTAATCTGTGAGTACAGCCTTCCAGCATTACTCTCGAACACGTCCGCCCATCTTGCAGGTGGTCGCCCAGGAGGACGTTTAGATTCCCTTGATTACCATTCTACAATTCTTTTCGTCCATCTGTCCTCTTCTATTCTCATTATATGACTAGCCTATCCATGTTTCGCTTTTGACGCGTATTCCTTTGGATATTGCAGACAAGATAATTCTTGGATCTCCTTGTTTCCCTCTTTTTTCCATTCATTCACACAGAATTTCGATAACTAAGTAATTACCGAACATAACTTTCTAAAATTACTCGTAGTTTATTAGACCTGGTGCTAGATTGTCACAGTTACGGGCTAATCGTAGTTACTTATAATTCTCTATAGAGAAGATTCCTAGTAAATAATGAATTCTTTCTGTCTAATCATCCACGTATCATTGTATATTCCAAACAACACAGTAACTGCACTCATATTATCTTCTATAGCCGAGATCAACTATATTTACTTGTGTTATTACAAACGGCATACTCAATTATTCAAGTAAGAACCATTATTTGTCGTAATTCATTACTCAGTAGTGTTTATTACCACTATCTGTTACTGCTACTTACTACTCAGCGAATGTCCTTAACAACGCAACAAAACCATCGGTTCAGTGAGGAAGGAATACAGAGGCTATTTCGGGGCAGTCTGTATCCTCTTTTGCATTACGGTAATCTATCGATAACTCGCTTTGTTAGCTGATACTCAATTTAGGCTATTTAATCTTGATGAGAAAAAAGAGGGAGGATCAGCTAAAGCTGGCAAAAACATTCGCAAGGCGTGGTTCACAAATCAGAAGACCAATACGCTTTCCGATGGAAAACTCAGGTTTCCCAGAAAGATATTGGAGAAGGTCATCTACGATTTCTACTCGGATCATGCACGACACATTCGTTTACCTGCATGTAAAGAGAGGAAAGGCGATTATGTTATTTCAAATGCTCTTCCTTTCGAAATCCGACGTGCCATTTCGTCGGTAAGGAACCGCGCATCTCCCGCACTAAAAATGATTAGACGAGAACATCTGAAGAATCTACCGTCAATTCACATTAAAACACTGTCTTGACTTTTGACACGCTACCTGTGCAAATGCCCAGTTTCAACTCAATGAAAAACTAGCATGATCGTGTTGCTGCACAAAAAGGGAGACACTCACAATATTGGTAATTATTGCTCAATCTGTCTAATGTCTGTCGTCTATGACCTTTTTATACAATTTTTTCTAAATTGGATTAAAGAAGAGACGAGGAACAACAGCGTCAGCAACCAAGCTACCGAAAACGGACCATATTCGCACAGTCACAAGACTTATGGAAGTATCATGAGAGTATGAGAAACTCTGCCTCACCTTCACCTTTCTTAAAAATGCTTTCAACTTTGTATGGATAGTAGCGGTCATGGAGTCGACTAATCAAACGTTTCCGACTCCATACACCAATATTCTTCGTGATCTGTTCAAGAATACCACTAAGAAAAAAACTACTCCGTTCTATGGAAATATCATCATCAACGTCAAAAGAAGAATTCGGCAAATCGATACTGTTTAGCCGAAGCCATTCGCAGTCATTCTTGAGAATATTATGCCAAAATTAGGATGCGAGACGGTATGCTACTGAAAATGGACGCACGGCAAATTCACCACCTTCGTTTTGGCGATTATATTGTATTTATTACACCAAACATCGAGTAAGCGATACAAATGTTATCCGACTTCGACAGTGCTAACAGAGAAATTTTAAGTTAAATTTCGAAAATACCATGGCTAACATATCAGAGTGCTCAAGCTATGTGTATCAATGTTGTAGGACCAATATCATGAACGACATAGCACCAGAGCTTGGCAGAAAGAAATGAGGAGTTTAGGAAACATATAAGAGCATTGAAGACGTAGTTAAAAGAACAAAGGACACAAAGTTTCAAGCCTACCTTCCTTACACGACGGTTATTCCTGCTTTAACGTATACCTCGGAAACTTGGATGTTATGATAGCGGAATGAAGTTTTTCTGACCGCAATACAACACTTTATCGAAGGCTGATGGTGAGACGTATTGCAGTAAGATCGACAGCCCAATGGTCAGACCTCTTCACCACAGCTCTTAGAAAGGATTGTAGTGCTTATCGAATCATTGAAAGGATAAGAACTCATCGGACTTTCAGGGCGCGCGATAGCAAGAAATTGAAGCTCTACTGGTGTATGCTGGACAATGTCGATGATCGAAGGGAATCCAGGTGATTAAGGTAATAATCTCTAAAATGTTTTTGTTTATTTTCCGTCAACTGCGACAGGTTATAATGGCGTTTTTACATTCTTCATGAAACTGAGTCAATCACAAAATTTGGACTTGAACCCACTTAATGTTGCAAATTTTGCGATAATCTCAGCATGGCGGATATAAGTAAGATAATCATTGAAATTACTAAAACAATCTTTTTTGAAAGCTTTCTTTGCATTCTGTTTGAAATCGCAAACGAAATTAGATTCAAATTTAGTTTTACAAAAGATCATAGGCAATAATATAGACATGCAAAAATTCGATTGTGAAACAATTGCTATTCGCTCAGAATGAACATTTTAAAAGATGTCCGTAGCGTAGAGCTTCTCTTATATTCAACTATGTATTAACCATTACAACTCACACTACATCTCATTATCTCATTTGACCACCTGCGATCGTCAAAGGCGAAGTGGAAAAGTAGCACCATTAGCTGTTTCCAAGGGCCCGTACCCTTGTATATGAGAAAAATGACTGCTCAAGAAAAGTTTTGTTCGGATCGTTGTGGTACATAAGCAGTACATTGAACACCGACACTACACATTTACCTTCCAGCTCACTTTCATATTTTGCATTTCGTTTCTTCTTGAGGTATAATCCGACCGGTGAGGCTAGTTCGCCTTTGGGCCAGCTGATGACAGATGAAGACTTTCTCATTTGTATTTCCAATGAATGTTTTCAATTGAACGTGAATATTTTCCACACAATTCATATTCCACACTATTTATAATTACAAGCTATGTATACATTTCATCCTACCAAATGGTTTATCGCCTCAACGTGGCTGGGAGGTGTTCCTGGGTTTTTCATTTTCATATGAAAACCTAGATAGCTATTTCTCGTGATAGCTTTACAGGGAACCAAGTGCAGAAAAACTGACATAAGACAACTCAATGAAGGGACACTTGTTATCCATGGTGAGAAGGCTCCCACACGAAACGTCAGTTTTGTCGTACACCCATCCGTCGTCCATCTCTTTGACTCTCATGAGATCCTATCTCCTCGTTTAGCCATACTCCGTCCCCATCCACGGCGTTAAAAGAAAATCAGCATGATCAATTGCTATTCACCAACTGATGCATCAACTGAAAGCAAATTATACGCATTTTACAACGAGTTGGAAAAGTTCTCCGACACGAAAAACCCTCAATTCGTTGTCAGATACTTAAACGCGAGAATGGGAACGATGGACAAAAAGCATTGTAGGATCGGAAAGTTTGGATTAGGAGATCGAAACGAAAATTGAGAACGTCTTGCGGCACTCTTGTTCACAGCATGCCCATTCTTTGAACCATTCTTTGTGAAGAAAAAACATCACCGATGGACATGGGAGTCGCCAACCGAACGACCCGCGTGAAGATCGATCATATTCTTATTAACAGGTGGTGGTGTCTCCTAGATACGTTGGTAGTACCATCCTTTTGCACCGCATCTAATCGCCGCCTTCTTCGTGCGAAGATTTGTTTCAGCAGAAAACTAGAAAAGAAAATCTTTCATCACACGGAGAGAAGAAAAGAAGTCGTTTACAAACGTTTTTAACTATATCCTTTTCATATATGACTGGCAAATTGATGATGACCCGACCGAAGACTATGAATAGCTTATGAAAGGATTGACTACCCCTTGACTCCTCAAATACCCTCTGGAGGTAAAATACAACGAACACTTCCATCTGATGTTCTGACTGCTATACAAAGCATGAAAAGTGGCACAGCTCCTCGACCGGACAAGATATATGTCGATTTCCTTCGAGCTGTTGTCCACAAACTACATGCATTTCTGGCCCGCCATATGACAAGATATCTTCAGAATGGAAACATACCAGATCAGTAGAAAACCTCGCGCATGGTCCTTCTACACAAGAAAAGGGATTGAAGGAATATTGAAATTTATCGTCAGATTTCCTTGTTGATGTACTCTACAAGCTCTTCACGAAAATTATCTTGTTGCGCATAACATTGGATGAGGCCTAACCTGTAGAACAAACAGGATTTTACAAAGGATTCTGCTGCTTGGACTACATGTAAATATCGAGAATACCACCTGGTTCTCGTTCTCAATCTCGTCGACTACGAAAAAGCATTCGAAAGCGTCGAAATGAATGGTGTGCAGCGCTTATTGATCAAGGAGGGGAACCGTTCTATGTGAAAATCTACGACTGTTATCGAAATTCGAAATTGCACAACGAAAATGAAGCTTTTCGATCGAGCCTTTACCATCCCTATAGAAAAAATAAGTTCGACAAGGCGACACGATCTCGCCAAGGCTGTTTACTGCCACCCTGCAGTGGGTAATGAGGTCGTTAGATCGGGACAAAAGAGATATACATATTGATGGAAAATTCCTTTCATACCTGCGTTTTGCGGCCGACATCATCCTATTTTCGTCAAGCACAGGAGAAGCACAGATGATGTTGCACGAACTGAGCGAAGATGGGAAGAATATAGGACTTCGAACAAATAGGAAGAAGACCCAATTCATGAAATATCCATGGTGCGATGGAAATTTTATCAAGATTGATGGTTTCGAAATCGAAGAAATCAAATCATACGTATACCTTGGGCAATCTATAAATATGGAAAATTATATGAGAGGAGAATTAGTCAAAGGGGGTGTATTCGGACCTCTAAAAGAAGTCACCGATTAATTAACAGACCCAAAAATACGTACTCACCTTTACGACTCTATAGTTTTCCCAGCGATTTGTTACGCATCCGAGACTTCGGTTGATAACTCAACCACATCAAGAATTTTACGAAGTACTCACAAAGAAAGAAGTCTTCTAAAATACAATCAGCAAACGCAACACCAAGTGGACTCCGCAGTACTGAAATCAGAAAATTAACACGTCTGCAATATCCAGAGGAATACGCGTCAAGAACGAAACATGGATAGGCTGGTCATATAATGAGAATAGAAGACGACAGATGGACGAAAAGAATTGTAGAATGGTAATCAAGGGAATCTAAACGTCCTCCTGGGCGACCACCTGCAAGATGGGCGGACGTGTTCGAGGCGAATGCTGGAAGGCTGTACTCACAGATTAAAACAATTTCAGAATTGCGGATTTCGGGCCGCACCAGCGTCGCCATGTATGCGAAAGACCACCATCATGGACGACAATGGCGGGAGAACGAAACGAATGGAGAGTTGCTGGGGCCCGCACTACGCGTGACGACGTGCCATCCAAGTAACCAAATATATACTTTTCCAAGATCAACTATCTTTTAACCTCGGCATTTGTAAATTGAATATCTTGACTGTGACCTTGTTTAGGAATACTCGAGGTTGGTAAATAGTGTTTTACTGAAAAGACAATACAACACAGAAACACGCTAACGCTTCGGCAGAATCGATTTCTTCAGAGCCTAAAAAAATCTATGTCAATTGTGTGGTCTATTGAATGAAACACTATCGTTAACCTTGCAAAAGAAAAGCCTTAACTTAACGTTTTAACACCCAGTCAAATCCACATCATTTCAAATACTCACCTTTAAAATGGCTTTCTTCTGTTGCTTGTGGAGGCAACCGTTTATAGAGACAGCATAGAAACTGTCTGGCATTTAGTCAGACTATAGGCCTAATATAAGGGGCTAGGTCATGCATATTCACAGGGCACCCGTCTTTTCTGTTTAATTATGGAGCGCTGGTATCTATCCAGAGCGCTTCTAATAACTTTCACGCGGGTGTTCTTGTTTCTTGCGCACGAATTTTGACTCTGAATTCAAAATGCACCCCGTTATTCTTCTCAACCCTACGTGCACCTAGTGGGGTGTTTATCCTAAGTTTTGTTTTTCCATCTAGGTGTTCTTTTATTCTAATACATGGGAGACGACGCGTCTCAACAATATATTCTCCACCGCAAGTTTTGCATTAGATCACGTATATTGTACCTGACTTCATGCAATCACCGCTTTTCCCATTTGGGCATATGATGCACGCTTTCGTCATGCATAAGCGGTCGTACAGACGGTTGCGAATTAATTGATGTTTAAGAGAATTTGGTGGGATTTCATTAATCGTTGCCAAATTTTCTAATTTTGCCCTTTTTAAGCATCGCTTAACAGCTATGCTTACTTCATTAGATATAAAGGGTAAATAAACGGGATTTTGTCTCCACTACAGTTCTCGTCCAGGGGCTTGTCCTTCCTGCACGTCCTTTTGTTAGTAGTAGCTATATTATAGCCATTGGAAGAGGCTATTTCATGTGCCAAGTTTCGTGATTCTGATCGTTCTGCACTGTCCTTCTAGAATTTCGAAACATTTGTATATCTCTCCTTAAGTGGAGCGGATGACAAAACCATCATCTATGTATCTACCATAGAGCATTGGGTTGTGAATAGTATTTTCCGGGCCATCTGAAAATTGCACAATTCAGACATTCTTTAATGACCGTCAGGAGTTGTTCAATCGACAAGCCATACATGTTTACTTCTCTTTCATGTTTTGAAAGGGGTTCGTATACGGCTTGTATTGCGCAGTCATTCGGCACGTTAGTATATAATGAGTTTACATCAAATGATTCCGTGACATATGCATTATTGGGAAGAAATTCATGTAGATTATCTACGAAAGGGTTGGTGTTGGGGAGATGGGCTGGTATGAACTTTAACAGCCGCACAACGATGAGGTTTAGGAAACAAGTTATTCTGTCTGTCGGTCCCACTATACAGCTGATGATTGGTATGACCTAAAAATTGTTGGGTCTAGTGAATTCATACCATCGGTTGATGCGAGCTCATGTGTTTTTATAAGCAGATATAAAACGGGACTCGATGGTAGATCTATTTTTAGACTAGAAATAACTTTATCGTCTAAACCCGCAGTTTCAGCCGTCTCGACTCATTCTTTATTTAGCCTACGGTATTTCCTTCTCAGAAGATGTGCAATAAACTGTTTTGTCGTCTAAATGTCTTTCTGTTATTTGCATATCTAACTGACGAGGAATTATAAAAAATTCTCTTCCTTTGCCATTAGTTGATATTGTAGTGGTTTTAGAATTTATCAACTCCGTAATTTCACGCATGCCACATTTTTGCTGACGTGTTAGGTTGGAGTTGAACCTACTTTTCTCTCTATAGTGATTAAGGAATCTGAGAGCTTCTTCCCAAAATAAATGAAAATTTGGGTCGGTGTCGCTGTTGGATTCTTCCTGTCTATAGAATGTTTTCGGGAAGGGAATTGATAGCAATGCCCCCGCCGGCTTTCTGATTTGCTAGGACTCTAGCTTCGGGCTGTAACGGATCATGCTTATGTAAATTACATGCGACTTTGTGCGAGATCATGGCACAGCTAACAACACACTGAGAATGAAGACGGAGATTTCGGGCATAAGTTTCTTATATATTAGAATAGCTATTGAAGAGAGGTTAAAATTGTTGCTAGATTTATTGTTCGTTACGTTTTTATTTCATCTATACTTTCGAATGACTAATAATATCTCCAATGTTATGTTAGAATATCACCGAATATGTTTAATGAGCATCAATTTGTTGAGTAAGTAGGATTCTGTAAAGTATTTTGACATTGATACATCCAAACCGTAGCAAGAGCCGTAGTGATTTTTCGGAAGCAAAGTCATTTATTTCTTCTCACACCTCCAGTCAACTACGTACTGTTTTTAGCATTAAAAAAAAGACAGCAAATTAAGTATTTCCATAAATAGTCTCTAAAAGTGTGAAGAAATGCTACATGGGAATTTGCTGGTTGACATCGCAAATGTTCTGTCAATACAAGCTATGTTTTGCAAGCTATTATCATTTCGGTAGTAGTAGTATTTCGACATGGTCATTCAATTTTGCCAAAACAGTCGAATGGCATTTTGCAATCAATAGGTAGCCTATTAAATAGGGAGAGATAAAAAAGGATGAGTAGCAAAAATCCATATCAGACTACATATTTCATGGAAAAACACCATTTTTCTATAGAGGATACACCATTCTGAAAATTGCTTTATATTTTCTCTCAGAATGTTTTCGGACAAATGGTGCAACATAATGCCTTGGTCCTAACATTTTATAATTTTAATGTTAAAATCTCTTCAGCACGTGGTCCTCAGTATTGTTATGGCTGGCACGAGTTGCTTTACTTGTGTAAATAACAAAGATTTGGAAGGCACGTGCAAATTCTACCTGCTCACAAAAGTCTACGATGTCTGACAGAATGTTATACGAGATTGATACGAATCTCAAAATGTCGAAATGATATCGTGAACACCAGCCTACTGTGAAACAATCGGCCGCTGGTATTTGTTCAGCTAACGAGAGCCTAAATTAATAAGTCAGTTTTATCATAACCGAATGCTAATATCAGAAGATCTTTCTCTTAACTATAAAGTTATATTTTAAAAACTATGTATTTGAAAAAATTGCATCTTCCTTGAAGTTTAGAAATACATGGTTACATGGATGGCTCGCCATTACGCGCAGTGCTGGCCCAAGCAATCTACCACTCGTTTCTTTCTCGCGCAATTGTCGTCCATAATGGTGGTAATTTTGCGTACATGGCGACACTGGCGCGGTCCATTCCATCATTTTGAAATCGTTAGCAGCTGCAAATACAGCTTTCTGACGTTTGCCTAGAACACATAAGCCTATCTTGAGGGTATTGGTCTCTAGAAGGACGCTTCTATTCTCTAGATAATAGCTAAGAAAAGTAAAGTAAAAGTAAAAGTAAGTAAAAGTAATCAAGAAGATCAGTTATGTTGTGTGGAGATTTGTTAACAGTTTTGTCATTGAAGTTTTCATTGATTGCCAATAACATTAAATTATGATTGCTTCTCGCTTTCACATCAACGCACAACTACATTTTTTTAACTATTTTAGCTTTTTGTTGTTTTGTAATTGCTGAGATCAAAGGAAAAATGTATAGCACGAACTTCGAAGCTGGTAGTAATATTTATGAACTATGTTGTGTTTTAAGTAGTAGTTGTATACATCAGTTGAAATAAGCATAGAAATACGTGTCTCTATAGAATCTGTTTGGGTATTTTATATGCTGAGACAAATTAATATAACTAGTGCCATTAAGCAAAATCACTGGGATGAAAGCGTTAAAGCGTCATTTGACCTATGTTTACGTTTATAATCTATGCGAGCATCTATGCATTGTACATTTATTAGAACACAGAAGACTAACATCAAAGAAGATATACTCAGCAAAGACCTTAATGTATCTAGACGTTGAAATTTACGTTATTGATACAGATATCATATTAGAAAATACTCATGGTTAAACTCTAATTATTGACCTCAGTAAATTGATTGTTACCATAGCATTTACTTAAATGGAAATTCAATTACTCAAGTTTGAGGTGACAAACAATTGAGGAGGTGGGGATCTCTACACAAGCAATCTAAATAAAGGCCCACGTGGTAGAGAGATACGGTAAAGCAGAACAATGGGTGACAGGTATTCATATTATTACTATTCACTCAGCAATTGAACTTCACCATAGTGAGTGTAAACCAATGACTACCATAATTATAACCGCGCTTCAGTTCTGCAATGACTCAAAAAAAAGGCTTGAAAGTAATATAGCTAAAGAACTTCCAGCGCAATCGATTAGAGAAAATGAATAACGTTGTTTTTTCCTTCAATGAAATCAACGAGTCGGCGATTCTGACAAGATGATGTACGTATGGTAACCACGCGACATCTAGTCACTTACAGCACATTTGTGCTCAACTAGTAGAAATTCCTTGTATAGAAAGGAGCCTATGTACGTAGCATCGAATAAAACAGTATTGAGAATGACGATCAATCGACGTGATGGTATGAAATGTACAACAAATGGTAAAGGTGAGGTAAGGTGACATTCTGATGTGGAATTATTCTTATCAATGAATTCCTATTGTCATATAAATAAATGTTCGGTGGCTTAAATGGCGACTAAATAGATGAATATTGACGAAATAATAAATAATAATAGTAAACGAAAGTAGCAACTAAATGGGGTTGCAAATCACTTTTCCTATTTTGTTCTGTTTTTAAATGTTCGATAGCATGGGACTTATTGAAGATGATTCGGGTTCATAGGCTCGAAATTTCGTGCTTCTTCATTTGGTTTATTATTAATATCGCAGATAGCGAATTTCACAAGCGTCGTCGTATAAGAGCATAAGACCTTGAAACATTGTGCTATACGGCCTAGTTCCGCAGCGCAATTCCACTTCACCTCACATGACACTCAGCCGTCCGATTTACACCACTAAGTCGATTTCTTATCATTCATTGTGCTTTTCGGTTGAATATTTCGTGTGTGAGTTGATATTCACGTTAGTTTTCTTATTTTAGTGTAACTGTCCTGCTTAACTGTTAATAGATATCGCTTCTGCATCGTGGTATTTACCATACGCATACCATTCCGTCAGTGCCGCTTTGATTTTATCTGATGAAAAAGAGAGCTTTATTCATTTTAAGTATTTGATTAAACTAAGAAATCACTAACTTAAAGTCTTATGTTGTTGTTTTTCTTCATAATGTCAAAGTCACGAAATAGAATCAAGTGGAACTGAAAAAAAATCAATCAGCATCTAATCAATAATAATTGTAAATAAGGTTTCACAGTTCCGTCTTAAATCAAAGGGCATCGGCTAATGCGTGACTATAGCAGATCAGAGTTGTTTTCTATTGTTCAATACGATATGCAGGTGGGATTAACAGTAGGACATTTTTTGGCACTATATTTTACAATTAATTTATCTTAAAACTTCTTTCATTCATACAGTCATAATAATTATTGCACTCTGCAAAACATTTTTTAATGAAGTTGCTACTTACTTATTGGCTGTTCTTTAATCAATGCACTGCTGCTCACACACCTGAATTATTGTGGTGCTAATTTAGCAAACCATGAGGCTTGTGAAGCTTGGTTTGCCTCGGCTCTTACTCAGTTCGTCTTTTCGTACCATTGTGGCCTCTTCTACCACTGTGGCGATACTCAATGAAAATGTCAGAAAAATAAGGAACGAAAGAAGATTAGCATACGAATCTTATTGATGGTTTTTCTATGTCAAACAAACTTAATCACTAAGTGGTGGTAATCAAAATCATTGGCAGACTGTCGATTACACGCTGCATTATTGAAGAGTGATTTTCGACCTAAAATTAACATTACATGGGTTACATGGACTGAGACGGAAGATTGGAACGTTTAGCTTTTTTCTATTTTCAGATTCATGATGAATCCTCATCGAATCCATTTCAATCGTTAAAAAAATATAGCTCGAATTTATCAGCATTATTTATATTTTCTTTCGTTATGAGACAGATGACGAAAATTATGATAACGTTTCAGCCTATCTGCTCACTAATCGTTTAAATTGGAATTTTGCTTGCATAATTCTATTCATTCTACAGAGCGTATTCGAGTTTACATGGTGAGCCTGCCATCCCTTAGGGGTCGGTAAATTGCTACCAGAGGAGTCTGGGTAAGATAACTGGCACTGACTTGGTGGGGAATGGTCAACTCAAGTCATTGTATAGACCAGGCACGCATTCAACCACCTCCACGATATCACGTTGAACATGAATGCAGGGGCGCATCCCACCACAAGGGATTGATCAACGCCAACAATTATCTTATCTTATTTTCCTATCGTTCAATTCGAGTTGAACAAATTAAATATTAATTAAATTTTGCACCATATTTAGCTTTTCTCTAAATAATTGAAGAAAGAATGTTTTTCATATTGTTTTTTTTTTGCACATAACTCTCCCTCTATCCTCTCATCCAGGTCTATTCCATTAAAAGTTACCTGAAATAGAAAAACCGATTTCTTGAGATTTTGATAGTTTCCTGACAGCTTTCAATATTTTAAGGTTTATATCTCAAGCTTTTTTGTTTCCATTTAATACCCCTTAAAATTTTGATGCTCTAAATTTCTTGCACATCTCATTAATAATGCTGATTGCACATTTCATTAATAATGTTGAATAGCTATTCTGGTAGAAAATTAAATATTAATTAACATGGTTTTCGAAAACGGTGTAGCAATTCTTGCTACTTCTCATACATTCTTCAATAATAAACCACTCCTCAATATAATGATAATGATAATCTTACATATCATTCATAACATTCTGATAGGACAAAAGTATAAAAGAGCTTCAGCCCTTCATCCATATTTTTCTTCTCTTCCCTTCTCTCCTCTTCATCCGAACAACTCTTCTTCGAATTGCTTTTCGTCAAACTTCTTCTGATTACTCTTCTTCGAACTCTTCTTCTTCTTCTTATACTCCTACTTCTTGTACTTATTGTTGAAGTTATTGTGCCGAGCCAACAAAAACAGTACAAGTTCTGTATAGGATTTTTCACTGTTAGTAAAGAAATGTAATGTCACTCAGAATTATTAACAATCGCTTCGTGAGCGTTGTGCGCCAATCAGAATGCAATACCGTATAAACGGATTCTAATTATTGAAGCAAAGCTTTCCTCACTTCGATGATGATATTTTCATAGCGATAAACATGAGTTAATGAGCTAAGGTAATTCTTCACCAATTGAGAGAATTTTTTGCGATTACAAACAGTCAACAGGGAGTCTTACCAAAATATCCGGTAGACAAGCGGTGTTTTTAAGGTAGAAGATCAAAGAGTGCCCATGAATACCAAAATTTCCCACTTCCTTGTCATTATCCCATGCTTTATACTATTTTATGCTTCAAAAGATTGGATGATCCAAGCAGGTGCGCATTTCACACATAACACATACCAGCTTACTGATAAAGCCTTTTTAAAATGGAAATATGCTACAAGGAAATGCTACATTACACAATTATACAGCACAGGCAACAGTACCATATGTTCATAAACAATGCAAAGCATCTGTACTTCTAAAATAAATTAGTAAATATTCTAAAATAAAAACAAACAACATGAAGTGTGAGTAGAATGTGAAGATATGAAGAATGTTTGTCTCTCTCTGCTCTCAAAGAAAATATTGTGAGTGCATTCTAAACTTATGAGGTCAAGGACGATTGTTCGACCTCATCTAGAGCTCCCTCATCTTTCGTAATTTCGCCTTTTTATACCAATAAAATCATGCGCTCTTTTTCTGTAATTTATCAGCGTGTTTTAGTTGAAATATGTGATGGTTTTCACTGTGATAATTCCTCCCACTAAATAGACTTAAATTTGATTGATCGTAGATTACGCAATAGGCTTAGAGAGAACGTGTGTATTTAAAATATAACACAAGTGCAACGAGATTATTGGCTCGCACTCTCAGCTGCACCAGTCCGTCTTACCCGCTTCATAAATTTGAGGATATAAGGACGAATACTTACACAGATGGATTTAATCGCTGGCATAAAGATAGATAGAGGAGTGTTGAATGGTGGATGTTCAGTGCATGCATTGATCATCAAAAAATCAAAAATTAAATGAAAAGTTTGTATACGTTGAATGATCTCAGCAAACTACAGTTCGATTCCAATTTTTGAGAGAAATTTTTGGTAGTTTAAACTTGGAATGGCTGAAATCTCGTAGTGCATTGATGATAGAAGTTTCTCGTAACTAGTGAATACTAATGGTAATTTTAAGCACTCTTTCCATTTCGTCTCTGGCTCACAAACAGTCGATCATTGTTTCGTTAGTGATCAGTGAACTCGAGTCCTTCAACAAAATTACTGCTTTACATAGTCGAAATTTCGATAGCTACCACTTACGTTGAAGCTAGTTCTCAAATATGAACTTTTTGACGAGAACTATTCAGATTTGCACGACAAAAGTAAAGTTGAAATTGCTTCAAGTTAAGTTTTAATAGCGTAATGGATTTCTTCGAACGTAACCAAAATAATTTCGACAGATCAATGAAAAAAATGGAAATTAGGTAGAATAGCTTTAAAAAATAGGATTAAATGAATTGCTGCGACTCAGATCTGCATGCATACTTGCATGCATTCATTTAGAATAAATTCAAATTTTTTTTTCAATTCAATAATTCAATCAAATTGAAGCAAAGCTAACAAGTTAACGTATTTTCTGAGGCTTCTGGTGACATTCTGATGGCCGTATTGTTTATGAACAGGGATGGTGTGTTGTCTACTTCTTAGTTACGGAGGTTTTCCGTTAAAAATCTCTACCTTTCTGACTATATACTAAAAAGGAATGTTATGTGCTTGTTTAATGTTTCTTAAGTGATAATTCAATTGATCATTAGCATCTATCGTCCTCTTGATCCTCTTGATACCTCATCTTTTTCTGCAGTGTGTTTCATTTCCCACGCTGTTATAGCTGTTCCTTATATGCATTGCTTTAAAATGTACCAGGTTTTGATGCGAAGAATATCAACATGTGAATTAACATTAAACCATTAACATTAACGTATACATGAAATTCTCGTCAAAACCACTAAAACACGACCAGGTACTGATCTTTGTGATGCTATGAGAGCTCTTCGAACGAATTCGAATCAACTAGCAAGCCAAGATCGATTAATGGTTGCCACTCCACGCTTCAATTCCATACTAATCAAGCGCTGAACTATACAAAACAAAAATAACAGAAGAAAAAGGAAATTCTAGCCAGAGACTCAAATATTATAAATATAATTATGTTGGGAGAGGGCTCAGTGGTGGAGGTGCCGCAGTGGCACTCCGGCCCTGATCCGTTCGCTGCTGCACCCCAGCCCTACTAAGCCAGCCATTCCTACGGGGTCGGAAATTGGCACCAGAGAAGTCTGGGTAAGATAACTGGCACTGACTTGGTGAAGAGTGGTCAACTCAAGTCACTGTATAGACCAAGCACGCATTCAACCACCTTCATGATATCACGTTGAACACGAATGCGTTCGCGCATCCGCCACAAGGGATTGATCAACGCGAACAATTATCTTATTTTATCCAAATGTCTTGATAATTCTTAACAATTTGAATTATTCATACCCATTGTTTATTCGTTTTAAGATAATCTGCGTTTTTGTTTCACTATATTGCTTCATGAGTTTTCATATTTGAGTTATTAGTTACTTACTTAAGTAAATGTTGAAAATTAATTAAGTAATAATTCTTAGATTATACCCCTTCCTTGTTAGTGCAGACTCCAGCATAGATTCCCTTTCTTTCTCTTTCGCACGATCATCCCCATCGTTTGGCTGGCTCTCCAATAAGGCGCCTTTATTCTTTCAAGATGCTCTCCACAGTTCTATTTTTGTGCAGTCCAATCTTTCCCGCTTTGTTGAGCTCATTGAGCATCGCTTAGATTTGACTGATATTTATTGAAAAAATTACGATGTCATGCCGTGAACGGACGCTTGATAGGAATTTTCCAAAAATACGTATGCTTTTCTCGTCTCACTCGAGTGAATTCATAATATAATAATGGATTACGGCAGTAAACAACATCGGCGATATGTGATCACCTTCTCGAATTTTCCTACTTCAACCAAAGATGTAAATTTTGTAAATACCATGACTGAAATGTGGAGTTGTCCATTTTGAGTATTGAAGGATTAAAAAACTCAATCATACATTCAACTTTAACGTGTGAGTCGTCTAGTGCGATGGCTACGGTGGGTACGTCACCTGCTTAGGTCTTTCAGCTCGATTCATATTTTTGTAGCGGCCAAACACTCGCGTGCGAATCGTCACTGGTCGATCAGTGAACTGAGAAACATTAAAAGCATTGTCTTCTAAAAGGTTAATAAACTTTGAATCTAAGATCATTTTGCACTCCCAGTATGTACCCACTACTATACATTCGTCAAATTTCACACCTTAATTACAAAAAAGCATAAGATAAGATATACTCCGACGTTGATCATTCTCTGTTATGGGATGCACCTGCACATTCTTGCTCATCGTTATATCATAGAAGTGATTGAATGTGTGTCTGGTTTATACAGTGACTCAAACTCGAGAACTCTTTACTAGAGTCAGCGCTGTTTATTTCAAAATTCCTCTGGTACCAATTTGCCGACCCCGAAGAGACGTGGAATGCATGTGGTTCGGCCGCGATGCTGAGCAGAGCCTACGCGTCACTGTTGCATCTTCACCTTGCGCCAGTGTACTGCTCAGAGTTGAATCTTATTTTCAAGAAGTCGGAGTATAAGCAAATGTATGCGCGGATTAATCAAACTGGATTATGATGTAGAAGTGTTGCAATGGATGTTGAGCATTTTGAGCTGTGTTGTACAGTTTTAGGATAAAATGTGTAGTGCAAATGAGGTTTGGAGTTCTCAATAATCAAGATTTTCTGCCTAATTGACGTTCGAAGTGATGCCATCCGCGATCGATAATGCAAAATCGTATATGTGTGTGTATGAGTGCTGTGTATACGTTTATTTATAAAAGGCGTGCCAACATTCTCGTTTGTTCGTTGGAATCGTAATTCTTGCGATTCTACTACTTGGCGAGTTAATTAATCGCTCACAACATTAATAGTCCTATGGGAATCCCTTTAACACTCAATTAATAGCCAATTGTTGATATTTTCGACCACAATTGTCCAGTTCAAACTACTAAGATGATGCATTTTTACGTATTAAGTGGACACATCTTCAGTAATCTCACATCGCCACTATCTGTATACTGTACAATTTTGGTTATTTTTACTAATTTTTCAATGTAATCGTGACCAATGATCACATTTGTTAGGTTGCTCGTAAAGTAACTGTTTTATGCATAGTTTAAACTTTCCATTTGATATTTAAACATATTTCTTAATAAATTTTGTAACTTTGTACACGTATTACTCTCTGATGATGCTCCAGAAACTGCCAGCTAACGTATAGCGTAGTGATGCTTCAAGAAATTTTGTATAATAGACGAAAGTCTTGAAGATGAAGTACCTAGTGGCCTTTTAAGGGAAGTTGACACCATCAATTGAGAACAATCTTTCCAAGAATTTTTTGATTTACTGAGGCACCGATGTTCATGCTACCTTCTTTACGAGAATTTAGTGACACACCGAGGCATAGGAAAAAATGAAAACAACAGTATAGCTTTGCTTTTGTCAAGCTTAGAAGAGATAATCATAGCTCTCTATTCATGAGTAAACGTCTCGGCACATTCGTCTTCCTCAACTCTACCTCGACCTATGACCGAAATCTACCTCAGTTGTTCCTGTATGGTATGCTCGTTTTTCGTTCCTCCAAGTCGCGTAGAGTGCATTTGAATAGGGGAATTCAACTCGAAGGTGCTCCTCTACCTTGTACAGGTTTTACTAAAAATGCCATGATTTTTCAAAGTGTCTTTTTTATTTTCTACTAATTATTGTCAGTGACGCTAATAACTTCTCAAAGGTTACCTTGAGAATTATGGAAATTCTAATTAATAGTGGCTTTTGGTTTTTGGTTAGGTTATGTTAGGTAGCAAGATTTAACTTGTACTTCTTATCAACCCGCAATCCACAATGATGGTGTAAAACTTGTTTTATGTTTAAAAAAATCAAGCGACACTATCTTTAATGAAATTTATTCCGACGCAGTCATGAATAATTTCTTTTTGAAAATTTCATTTTTCGTGATAGAAGGACAAGCACTGAATGGCGATAGTCTGAATCTAAATAGCTAGAATAGGAAAAACATTGTACAAAGAGTAGCTAGTGATTTTGAGTTTAGTTTTTCATCATGGAAGGGAACGAAGTGGAAGCACAACGAGCATCTTCGACATACACTAAAATTTATCTATTCAAAACCTCTAAACGTTTTGTGTTTTCTTTCCAAAATGGGTCAGAAAATAAAACTAATATTGAAACCGATTATTTCGTTAACCGAGTGCTATGTTGTTAATATTTAATGACAAACTAAAGGTATTTCTTCTGGTTTTGTACAGCTGTTTTGTATAAAATCTTTGGACTAATGAGTTTATAAGGATTTCTCCGAATAGAACGATTTCGTCGTAAAAACCCTTGAAACAGTAGGTAAACATATACGGTGAGTTGCGTTCGTGCAGTGTCAAGGACGTAGGCTCTATTCAATGTATATCTGAGTGCTCATTTCTTGTTTGTATCCATGTATCGTTGTAGCACGTTGATATGGTATGGTATGGTCAGAATTTGCTTGCAATATATAATAACTATAGGGTATGTTGCCTTTTGAATAAGATTTGTATTGTTTAATACTTACTCATGTAAAGAACCTTAGTCACACACTTCGATATTTCGATCACACGTATCCATGTGTTGTGCGAAGATCAGTGGCTTTTCTACACTGCTAATCCTGATGTTTTTGAAATCCTAAGAACTTCATGATAGAATATTATTGTCACCACAACCAATGACGTCAACGGATGAAAGGAACTGCGGCTTTTTCAACAACTAAAGCAAGCATCGGAAAATAAAAATAATTAAATGAATAAATAGAGATAAAAAATATAAATAATAAAATAAATACCTTCTAGAAATTAATAACAATTCTTAATCTTCTCCCTATAATTCCTGTTAAGCATTTTGGTGTTGAGTTAACAGTGATTTTATCTTTATACTGTTCGCTGTTAACATTATGAACACCCCAGCTGTTATTTGTCATCAATATGGAAGTTTGACCCTAATACAGTTTCACTCTCAGCTGAACTTGTGGAAATGCAAATGTCGTATTCAACCTGAAACACCTTGCTGAAGCATTGGATCGTTCCTAAGTGTACTTTACCAGTTCGATCCCCAGGAACGCGTCCGAGCTGAGAGGCGAACCATTAGAAGAATAAACTTTAGTTAGTGTCAATAGAGCTGGTACGGGCATAACGTTTGTGCTGTTACTGTTTACTCATTACTGCCAGATTTGTTTGCGATAACTAAACTACGTCTAACGATGTTTGCACACTGAAGTTTACCAATTTTATAACTACTTTTAGAAGTTATTGAGATTTTCAGTATATTTGAAAGCATTTGTGCTTAAGCAAATCTTTATGATTCTAGTGGAATTAGACGCAGCACCATTCTGTTATTCGATTACTCGAGAGAATTTCTTCTGATAGCTATTCGAAACAAACAATGATGGCAATATCATTTCTTAATTGCCTCTTTTCAAATCAGATATGGGTCCTTCAATATGTTTCATCTTTCAGAACTCAACTTTTTCATGACGCAAACAGCTATGATCAACCACAATCGATTAATAAAATCTGCATGATTTCTTATTGGAACAAGTTTTCTCAGCTCCGAAATGGACACATTAGTATTTTTCTTACAATTTTCCCACCATGTTTTCTCTTAAGTGCTCTTATTATTAAAATATTTGCTGTTTTGCTTCAATTGTTTTATTGTTCAGACAAAAAGGTTCTTACAGTATTTCGTTCCGCTTAAAAAAGCTGTAGAAAATATCACATCAGTCGGCTGGTGTTCTTCTTCTTTTTTGCATTTATCGTGGTTTTTTTGAACAACTAAAGCAAACATCAGGATATGCAACTGTTCACAATGTCAATAACCTTTTAGGCATTATTAACAATTCTGAATCCTTTAGCTATGATTTCTGTTAAGCATTTCAGAGTTAAGTCGACAGTGAGTGGTGCATCTCCATATTATTTTGTGTATTCGAATAATTCTGACGTGAAGTTTGAATTCGTTTGCGAGGACATTTTTTACACTGAGCAAATGGACTTCTCTAGATGCAATCGCACTCGAGCGCTGTTTCACAAGACATTTTTCCTGATATCGAAACAAGTTTCTCATAGTTTCGATGTGAATTCACGCAATCGTTTATGCTTCATATCGGGATTTATTTTTTCATATCAGAGTTTTATTTTTTTATTCTTCTTATCCATTCATGGAATCTTTTCGCAAACGTTTGTACATCACTACTGTTCATTGACGAAATTTCTTATTTAACAGCTAAACTAAGTATTTTGAAATGTTTTCGTATTTAATATTGCATGTATTTTGGAATGGATTTTGTCTACCCCTCGGCTATCAAATCACTCGTCTTTATTGAACTTTTTCGAGCATTGCATTGTCAATTTAGACCGATGAATTATTCCTAGCCAAACTCTTTACTTATTTAAAGTTGTTAATGAGTTTGTTGAATTATTAATGAGTTCGTGAAATAGAAAATTCAGTGGTGGATGCATGAAGGTAGACCTGCTTGTGTTAGTCTTTTGGATGGTGAATGTTTGGAAATCTCTGTGAATGCTCGTCTCTCCGTCAATGATGTGCTTACGCTGGCTGCTCACCATTGTCGCATAACACAACCGGATGCTCAATACTTCGGCATCGCTTTCATCGATGACAAGTGCGTTCATCTATTTACCTGTGGTATCGTTCTAAAGAGCTACACATAAAAGTTCATAAAGTTATAGATTTTTTTTATAACCTAGAATTTCATGTCTTCGTGTAATTGGCTGGCGTATGAATTCATAGTACCGACTAGACAGTGTTATACTGCTCCTATGGTGTTGAAACTACTTACAATAAACGCTTTATTTTTTCTTTGTAAATTCCTCTAAATTTTCAACTGTTTATGCTTATGTGGTATCGAATGCCCGTGTACCTTTTTTAAATGGTGTGATTGTAAATGAATTTCCCATTCGTTTTACGCAAGCCATTTCTACGGCTTTTTTTTGTTCTAGAAAAACAGTGCAAAAGCGGAATTAGTAGTGCTGAGTATTAACAATTCGTTTATTAATGCGCTCATTTATGGTTGATATACTACCTATCGGCAATTTGCATCTATATTAATATTAAAATACTATCACACTAAGATAGTGAAAATGGTGCTCATTTTCAACCAAAAAAATGTAATAGGATACAGAAATAATATGGTTAGAAGAACATTAGAACACTGAAGAGTTTTTGTTCCATTTAGATGGAACCCAATAATATGTGTGAATGAGGTGTTTTTTTTTTCTTTTTCTGTTGATAAGTCATTGTTGTAGTGTACAAAGTGGTGACATGCAGATTAAATTATGCGGAATAGGTAGCCGAATAAACCAGCTTTTTTTGAACAACATTTTCGAATACACATGTTTTGTTGAAGTTCTAGGAGTGCCATGATAAAAAACATTGTGTGAAGTACTTATAATTATAGTCATTTTTATTCGCTTATTCAAACCGGTGTTATATATGTGAAGCGCGTAAATATTTAGTTATATTTCTTATGGTTAGATTAAGGATGTAGTTTTTTCTCTTTTTTCCAATTTATACTGAATCTACTAAAATGATTAGTTTAGTGAGCAGTATCATTGGCTTCAACCTGATAAAAAACTCCTTGACTACGAATTTCCGAGTAAGAAAGCTGTTATTCAGTTGTCACATAGTATTAGGTAGGCAATCGTATTTTAGTCAGTTCGTATATTTGACTATTTAAATGATTTTTGTCTTCTGCTTTCTAATTGATAAGTTGTGGAATTCGTTGAAACCCTATATTTGCCGCTTGTTACGTGGCTGTCATTCGATACTGTTCATCATAATCACTTCTTCTGCAGAAATTTGTTTTTTTTATTGGATAAAATGCATTCATTATTAGCGATATTAGTACTCATTTTATACTTTTATAATTTGTTGTCACAGGTTTTTTGTCGATTCGATTTTTTCATTAGAAAATCCTGCGATCATCGAACTGTTTTTCTTGGAAGCTCATCAACAACTTCGAAAAGTATAACTATTTAATACTTCTTTCTAATCTTGTAGTTTTTTTTTGCACTTCGTTATACTCAGGGTCAGTTGGATCTATCTAATGTTGATTATGTACGTGTTGGAGGTCTATTACTCCAAATATACCGTGGAGATTTCATTGAGCAAGTTTTTTCTCTCCTAGCTCTTTTGCATTCTTAATATGGCTGCTTCACTGAGGATTTTTTAGTGGTAATTCTTTTCACTTACAGAGACAAATCATTGATAAGTCATTTACGATCGTTAGTTCCATTTACACCGCGGCTTGTTAGACATTACGGCGTCGACCAGAATTCTTTTGAAAATGAGGTGCTTAAAGAATACAATAGACTGCGTGGAGTTCAGCGTGGGACTGCAATTATTTTGTAGGTTTTTTTAAACCTTTGATTTATGGTTAAGGAATAGAATATAATTGAAGAAATGAAATTAACTTATGTCCAGTTTAGTTTTTCTTATGCTTAGTCGTCATGGGATAGTTGTCTTAACAAAATTATTTAGCAATACACCTGTCTTTTCATAAACAATGGCTTTTTTCTTGCAATGAAAATCAAATACTTTTAAGATTAATGAAAATCGTAGAGAAGTGCTCGAAGTACGGTAGTCGGCTGTACCGAGTGAATGATAAAAGTGGGAGTACTTGTATACTTTCAATCAATAGCCGAGGAATCCAGGTTTACGAGAATGTCGAAACATTCCGACCCAAAGAGGTGTGCTACAATTTTTTTTTTTTTTAATTTTCGGTTGTCGGAAGAACGGTGAAAGATTTCAGTATTTTCCCTAAATAATTGTATTTACGATTTTTATGAAATTATGATTCCTGGCGAATTAATTTTTTTTTTTTTGAAAAACGATATAGCATAGTGCACTCAAGTGTTTGTGGAGGACACGTAATTATTGCTAAAGATTGTTTGGTGATGTTTTATTCATGATTATTTTTAACTTGATTCTACCACTTATTTTCATAGGGTTTCCATAATTGTGCTGAGATGGCCGCGAAACTCGGAGCTCTCATGCGGGGCTCGAACCCGCACTTACAGATATCCGGTCTGCCGTGCTAATTCATTACACTACCGAGGCTCTCGCTCTACGACCACTCACTGCTTCACTTATAGTAAATGGATATCTTATCACCATTCTTACCAGTTCACCCATTCTTATTATCTTAACTGAATACAATGCCGATATTGCTTACCAGCTCGTGCCCATTGACGGGTGAGAATGCTGATAAGACACCCACTTACTATGAGTGAAGCATTGAGTTGTCGTAGAGCAAGGTTCCTGTTAATGTAATGGGTCAGTACGGCAGACCGGCTATCTGTAAGTGCGGGTTCGAGTCCCGCCTGAGGTTCCGAGTTTTGTGGCCATCTCAGCAAAATTATGGGCAGTATAATATCATTGCAAAATAAAATAAAATTACGAACATTTCATAGGGTGATTCAGATCCTCAAAATGCTCATAAGGGAATTCGATACTACGAGATATCGGCCAGATATTACTTCTGCATTATGAATTGCTACATCTTTACAACAAGTTTTTACCATGTTTTGAATTAATCTGTATCCGATTGTGCATACTTTATTGTTTGTTATGAGAGTGTTAAATCCCAGTATACTTTGTTAATAATGAGATTTGCTCAGAAAGAAGAATTTGAAAGATTGCTTTGGTATCAATATTGCACATTTTTGGCTTAATTTGTGCATAGCTTACATCAATCTTAGTCACTGTGCACTTATGCGCCAAAATGGCATGCGATGAATTTTTCACGCAATTTAATGTTTCAAGTAGTTTTTCATCTGAATTGAGTTTGAGACAAAGTGCATACGTATTTCCGTTCCTTGTTTCCCCACCGAGAACATGTTGTAGCTTTATAGTTGAGTGACTGCAGAACCATTAGGTGAAGGCAGAGGGCAGTCTGCCATCTTGCACAATGCAATTTCAGAATTTCCCCTGGAAGTTTCTCGACAATTTGCTCTATAAAGATCACCTGTTTTCTGTTGAAGTTCGTGAACCAAGGTGAGGTTGTTGTATACAAACTTCTTTTGGTATTTCATGGCATTCAAAACAAAAAGGGTGTAAAATATCTGTTTCTTAGGTCAACGCAGATTTTGGATACGAATGTGTCGGACGAACACGTGAGCGGGGACGACGACATAGCGCAAGCTGTTAGTGATCCAACAACACAGTAAGGAGCATGTCTTTTGTTATTTTGACACCCACAACTCGTCATTTTTCCTCTATGATGACGATTTCAAGTTTTTTTTTATTAGTGGGAAAATACAAGGGCATGTTCTAGCTCGTTTTTTCAGATTCTTTGACTTTTATCCAATTGAGGTAAATTTAATCCGCTCTGATCGATATTGACCAGAACTGAATCATTGAGTTTATGTTAAACACCAGTACTATGCTTAATGCTTAGAACAGACTCCATGCTGTTGTTTCTCACATATGCTTTTCCAGCTGCAAGTTTTATTATGTGTTTCAACTTCATAACTATCATATCACTTTGTGAATCGTATTACCTTCAATTTGTAGCACAGGGTTTTACTTTTCTCAATTCATCCACAAATATATTTGTAATCTTAATGATACTGTGCAGTTTAATTTCAACAAGTTTGATCAGAAATTGCATAGCATTGGGGTATCTTTTTCCAAAACTGATAGCATAACAGTTCAACCCAAACATTGATTGCTTTCTCAGATGATAATGTTTGTTGAACTGTCGCTTCGTATAATGTGGTTTCTTATACTCTGGTGATGCTTTTACTTCTACTTCATATATTATATGCTGAATGGAGCCTAATTCAGTTCTGTTTCATTTTAAACATACAGCCTTCACTATGACTCATTCAATTGTTATCGTTTCAATGAGTTACATTCTTATTATTATTTGAAATTTATGTGCTTTCCGAGTTAGCTTTTGAGAAGAAAGCGCTTTTGACGGTATCAACGAAGAATATGACCAATTATTGTAGTACCTTCACGATAGCGCAAAAAATGCGGTTAGCGCAAAAAGCTTGAATAACGTTAAGAAACGATTTTCTGTACGAGCTCTTGAGCTGATAGGCTAAAGTAGAACAGAGCGCTTAAATCAACAGTCGAACACAACCACCAATCAACAGGCAAATTTATTCGCATATGTGAGTTCCTGCAGATAAGCGATTATAAAAAACATTTATGAGAGAATTGATGGATGAAGCCAATTGATTCTGGCAATAGCAATCTCAACGCCAGCCGTAGCTCTACCAATCAGAGAATCAACATATCTACTCTTCGCTACTAAGATGAAACCGTTATGTTTTGAAAGAAACGATGGATAAAACTATCTACGATTTCTACATACATCTTCTCAAAAGCCATATTTGTGTGCTTCCATGTGAAGTAAGGAAAAACAATGATATCGTTTCGAAATACTTCCAAAATTTAACTTCAGACGAAGAACAGCCACTTGTGGAAGCAAAGTTTTGAAAATATTGCAACACATTGATTCATATTCACATAATGAGAAAACATCTGTTTCATCTTAATTGACTTCTAAACGACTTTCGGCTCTGCTGAAACAGAAGCGGTAGTAAAGTAATAAATAAAAGCGATGCTTAACTAAGCGCTTCCTATTCCACTAATGTGTTTTCTTAACTAGACACGTGTGTGTATTCAGTCGGGTTCGGAGTTCGGTAGCCGTTAGGTTTGCTCCAAAGTTGAGTCATTGCACTTCAAACTTGGATAATTAAACCTTCATTTAAACAAATTAAATATTACATAAAACTACAATAACGACAAATCAAGAACATATATAATAAGATTAGCCTAAAGGATTTGTGAGAATGAGGTTATGCAATTAGATAACAATTATTAACCAGATACAAAAGGTAAGAATGATATATCAAATCAAAAAGAATACGTTATGAGTCATGGAAATTTTATGAGACTTGTAATGTAATGAAATAACGACAACCAATTCAATAGTAAAGTGGAAGGATATTGTGTTAGAGGTGATGAGTAAGGAGAGGACGAGATGTCTGCTGCAGTTGCTTATACAGGGGATGTAGGGGTGGGCGGAGACTAAAGATGTTGAAATAGTGTCCCTTATGTCGGTACCAGAGGCTAAATGACTCAGAGACCAGAACTCCATGCGATATATAATATGACTTTCCTTTGCATGCAATTCGAGTGATGAAGTAGAGAATACTCTGTCGAGTATACTGTGGAGAATACATGTGTTTTACAGTACAACACGTGTTTTACTATCTTTATTTAACCATTCTATAACGAGAACATCATTGTCGCAAACAGAGAAATACGACAGAGCGGTACTATTATGCTAGAACTACTCACTGTTGTTCTTGAGAACATAATGCGAAAACTAGGATGATATGAGAATGTTCACAACTTCACCACATTTGCATTGCCAGCGGTGTAGCATTCATTATGCCAAACATCGAACAAATGTTAGTTGACTTCGGTAATGCTTACAAAGAAATTGTCCTGAAGTTGAATTTCAAAAAACCTGTATGCAAAATGGTCACGTCTTTAATGTCCCATTTACGCAAAATAATAAGAACGTTTTGGAATGCTGAGGTTATGTATTTAGGTTCTGAAATCCTGATGAGCGGCATAAAAACGTAGCATAACAAAAGGAAATGATCAGGGGAATGGGGAGATATACGATACTACCGAGGGTGTAGTAGAGAGGACAAAGAATGTAAAGCTTAGAGCCCTCAAACCTTTTGGCACGCCAATTGTTCTTCTCTTAATATATTAAACGGAAACTTTAACATTAGAGAAGTAGGACGAAAGTTCAGTAGGTGTCCCATATTAGGCAGGCTCCAGTTTATTATCGAAAGCAATCATTTTTTGATTTCCATCATATGCCAATAGAATTTTTGGGTTTTTGCCATTTATTTTTCGTTGATCGAAAACAGATTTTTCTCCACATTATCATCATCTATTTTTAGAACAGTGTTATTCGGATAATGCTTTCATATTATAGTCAGACAAAATATGCACTTTCAAGGCATATCGGTTTTTACATAGTTCCATCTACAATGATTGAAACGTTGAAAAAAGTCTTGGGAAGAAGTTCATGTATAATTATGATTTTTGCTTTCTGAGCATTCATTGTCGCTATCAGAAATAAATATTGAAGCATATTTTAGTTGGTTCTCGCTTTGCTTTAAATCCAATTAATAGATTAAAACAAGCTGTGTTATTTTTGTTTAAATATATATTTTCAGAGTGTCGACATCTCGTCGTAACCAATCGATTTCTACCAAGGTGTCTATGCACACATTCGTGTGTGAGTCAAGTGCACTATGCAGAAGTATTTGGACAACAGCAATTTCTCAACACAAATTTTTTCTTGATCAGAAGGAGAAAGAAAAGGTTGGTATGAATGTTAGGAATCGATTTCCATCACAATTGATTTTGTTTTTCATACATTATTTTCTTGCGTCTTATTCTTTCAACAGTCTTTCGGAATTTTTGTTCGAAATGTGATGGAACTACAATTACTGATATATCATAACCACTTGTTACTTAATATTTTCATCTCAATAATTTTATGGTTTTGTTAGACAAACTCTATAGTAAGTACGATGCCTATTTCACCTTACTACCCTCATTACCTTACTCGTATCTGTGTATGGCTCATGTTATTATCGATAGTATTTTTCACTAACAGCGTCTTTATATATAACGTCTTTTTAGCTGCCTGCCATTTTTTTTTCGTATAGCTGATGGTGGTATAGCTCATTTGGGAAAGGTTGATTATTCCGAAATTCATTCACCTTTTAATTTTGATATTGAGCTTATAGCATCAATTGGAATATGAAGCTACTGGAATATTCAGATTTGTTGTTGATCTTTGTGAAAAGGAAAATTATTTCAAAGTGCTTCGATCACATCCAACTTTCCCACAGCAAGTGGTTTAGTAGTAATGATTAGTACATTTGTATAAAATATTATTTCGAGGTGATATCTTTTCTTTTTGCTTTGAATTATTTTTAGTTGTCTTTGTGGGAGAGTTTTTAAAGCTTACTGGACTCTTCTCTTCATGAGGCGTTGCACAACAAGTATGTTTTATTGAAACGTGAAGTGATAAGAAGGTTCGTACCTTAGCAGTCGATCTATTCGGTGTAAACCGAAGTCCTCACAGGTCGTAAAGAGATTATCGGATTACGTCGTTATGAGAAACGAAGGTGGCAAACCTTAAGAGATGTCTTTTTTACTGTGGCCATTTTTTCTTCTATTACTCAAATGTGGCGTACTTAAAATTTTTTTGGAAGTTCATTGACCATCGTCCATTTGTGTCTTAATTTTTTGAATATTCTTATAATGACTTATTTGATGTTCTTTAACGGTAAAGGCTAATAGTTTTCTCAGATTCGCTTGACCACATTGGAAATCATAAAGATTCACATTTTTGGCGGGTATGAATTTAATTGACATCTTCAATAAGGTGTTCCATCTACTATCGGTTTTATTTTTCACTACTAAAACACTTTCTCACAAAATAGGGCTAGCTATTTCGTTCATTTTGAACTGTTTTCAATGCGAAATAAGCCCGTGTCTGCCAACCGTCGAGCCGCGCTGGTGTCGTTATAACGGAAATTTCGTATCGCACGTGTGTGTTCTCTCAAATATGCAGCGTGCTGAGCGGTATGCTGCTGAATCGATCGATCTTCCCATCTTCCCATTTTATGGAGAGAATTTTGCGAGTGTGAAGAAGAGTTGTATTCTGCCGTTTATTTAGCTATTTCTTTTGTTGATATGGTTTAATTGATAATTTGATGATTTCTTTTAATAATTTTTGTGCTTAAAGGTGTAGAATGAAGTGCTTCATCATGTATGTGGTGCAATTAAATGTAAATCAACATTTTTATGTTGTTCGTTTTGATTTCCTGCTGAAATTCTCACTGTTATAGTGCTTTTACGAAAAATTGTGAAAATTTAACTTTTTTCGTTATGTGACATATGAGTTGAGTGACACTCATTTGACCCTAATGTTTCTAGATTGATGCTAGATTTGATTCTGCAAATTTTGCATTCACACTACTGTAGTGGTACTTTGTACTGATCTATAATTCTTTACGTAAACTCAACTACAATCCGTGGAAATTTAGTTTGTCTGACACATGAATTAGAATATACTTCTATATTGCTCGATTGCATCACTTGAACTTCTTTCTTGTGACAAATTTTGTCATTTTTTGGAATAATTAATGCATTAGTCACAATATGTCATGAAGCCATGCGTCAGACCTCATAAGAGGAGATCGGAGAACCGACTATCAATTTGTTGCTGAAACTCCGCTGATTTTTGCATTTTAAATTATGAGGTAATAGTAAATGAAAATGCAGTGGAATTTTAATGTAGAATTCACTCTTGGTTCGTAAATGGAAGTTTTCTTATTCCTTTGCAATCGACATGTGTAGGTGTGGGAAATTTGGAATTTAATCTAAGTCACTAGTGGTAGCATTCCTCCATTTACCGTCCTTTATTGTGATTTTTCTTCGGCAATACATGCCCTCAACCAAACGTAGCATTTTAAATCGGTTTTCGCATAAGCTTTTGGAAACATTACTCTAGCGTAGTTATATTGGATGCTCTATGGAATAATATGTACATTCTAATGTCAAACAGATAATATCTTGCTTTCTTATTATATGGAAGATACTTTATGGAATGATTATTTTTCACATAAAATTTATTGGTTATTCTAGGTGGAAGTGGTTGAGGATGAGAGAATAAGGCAGTAATGGTTATTTGAATTTTTGTTGTACTAGCATTTTTCAATTTTTTTCTAAGACGTAGCGCAGTGGTCGTCGTTCGTTACAAGTACTGTTCGAGTCTGTCTCGCAACTAAGCAGTTCTATTCCACCGCATTTTATGAGTATGAACCAGAATACTTTGAAAATAAGGAGCTCTGAGGTGGTGCAGATATCTAAAGCCGTTTGTATAAACCATATTCTCATTCGCTTACCTCTATGCTATCACGATCACGAATATGTGATGCATCGTACAATGTTTGATTAGCAGTAAGAGTTATTTCATAATTGTGCCATGATTTGCAGTAATATTATACTATTATATTGCAAAGATATTGCAATTTATATTATGTTTGTAATTGTGCTGAGTTGGCCGCAAAACTCGGAACCGCAGACGGTTCTCGAACCCGCACTCTCATTTAATTTTTGTATTTTAAGTTATGAAGTAATAGTAAATGAAAATGCAGTAAAATTTTAATGTATAATCCACTCTTGATTCGTAAATGGAAGAATCAGAACAAATAAATGTAGTTCTACAATGAAGTTTCTTGAAAGGCTTATCGTTTATTATACCACTTAAAAGTGTAGGTGCTGCAGTGACACGCCGGCTCGAGTGAGTTCGCTGCCATCCCTCAGGCCTACCAAGCTCGTCGTCTTTTTGGGATCGATAAATTGGCACCGCAGAAATTTGGGTAAGATAACTGGCACTGATTTGGTGAAGAGTAGTCAACTCAAGTCACTGTTTAGACCCATTCACGCATTCAACCACCTCCAAGATATCACGTTGAACACGAATGCGTTGGCGTATCTCACCATAAGAGATTGATCAACGCCAAAAATCATCCCATTTTATTTTATTATCTTTGAGTGGAAATTGAGGCAATACTAGTTTTTTCCTTCAAGAATCAAATACACTTTTCCTATTATTGTTTATGTTTCACTGTTATTGAATTGTTCAACATAGAGAGGCATTACGATAAATGCATTTGGATGACTACATTATAAAGAATGCTTCAGAAATAATTGAGAAATCTATCCACTAGAATCCTAATTCGTGTTTGGAGATACTGATGTATGAGCTTTTGATTTTTTTATTTCTGTCTTTGTGCTGCTTCATTATGCACTATGAAGGATTATCGTATTGTTTAAGAGGTTATTTATTGTAAGGTCCATTACCCACAACTGTTTCTATTGTTGAGAATTTCAGGCTCAATGAATTCAGTGCAATACTGACACACTTGTAATATCATTATTGTATTTCCTTCTAAAATAATATGAAATATTCTTCACCTGAAATATTGTTATTCTTCACTACATTGGCAGACATCTGAAAAATTTGTGGTCGAACTTCAACGATTTCCTTGGTTGATTTCTTATTAGAATGACCATAATATAAAGAATATTTTAGGATTGAGCGAGAATTCTATCCATTCAAATCCTAAGTCCTATTTTCACATACTTTAATGTGTAACTGATATTTTCTTTCTTTATCTATTGCAAAATTTACTTTGATCTGCTGAGCAGAGAAATTGCCCATTTTGTATCCATTTGCAGCCTATTGAGGCTGGAACTCCACGAATTATTTATCAAAATAACCTTTGAGCTTTAACGATAAGTGCTATCGCTGTTTTCTGTCATCTTCGTGGACTGCTTTATTAGTTATCTAGTTGTTAAGATATATATATATATATATATATATATATA
>KN716217.1:41659-67049 GCA_000816705.1 Dictyocaulus viviparus | reverse complement strand
CGTCTTGTGCGTAGTGGTTTTGTCAGTGACTGGACAGCCAACCATGTTACTCCATTGTTGCCTCAAAGTCTGAAAATTCATTTTTCTCCATACGCTTGCTGTTGTGAATGTTTTTCTTTCATGATTACGTTTTTCCATTACTATTACTTTGAGGGGCATTTGGGCAACCGTGAAAGTGCCGCAGTGGTACGCAGGTCGAATCAGATTCGTGACCGCCACGAGGCCTACCAAGCCAATCATCTCTCCGGAGTCGGTCAATTGATAGCAGATAACTGAATAGAATAAACAGCACTGAATTGGTAAAGAGCGGTCAAATCGTGTCACATTCAATCACCTCCATGATGTGGCGTTTAACACGAATGTGTTGACGCGTCCCGCAACAGTGATTGTTCAACGGAAAAGCCTACTCTATTACTATCATGTTATATTGAGGTTCCTTCATCTAAATATAGAGCAAAAGTGTAGATATACCATTTGTTTTCATATATACTATTTGTTATTTGCCCCATTCATAATAGTTTTTGTTTTGTTTCACTAATGATGCTGAATGAATCATGAAGCTTGAAACCTCGCTCATAACTCGAACTGACACCTGGAGATGTCTAATTTGTTGTGCCACCGATGCCACTACCGAAATCTTTGCTTTGCGACAATGCAGTGGGGATTTAAAACAAGATTCACTACAAACTATCTTGCTTGATAAAACAAAATCACTCTGAAATACTATAAACCCGCTATTCGGTGATTTAGCATGTAGATTTCACCTAGAAGTAATAAGTGAAACATTAAGTGATCACAAAGCGAGAAACTCTAGTGCAGTAGGTATCACACCAGGCTGGACATCTGTAGATATGGGTTTGGATCTTGCGTTAGTGATCTATTAAGAATCATTAAATAATTTTGAGCTTTGATGTATTCTCATTATTCGAATGCAGTTCACACTCATGGTGCTATGGTTTTAGCAGAACAACCTTAAATATATTATCGAATGTGAGTTTTCATATGACTTTCATAGAAATTTGTTATATTTGAAAATTGCTTTGTAGGTTTTCTCGCTTTTGAATCTTACTTGAGTTGCTCCATTAACATTCCGAATTATTCAGTTCAATTATATGCAACATTAGTATGAAAGAATCTATTTTACGAAATTCGATCAACTAGTCTTGCCCTATTTTATACTAAATCTGTATAATTCCTAGTATTTTCATTGAGTATTAGCGATCATTTGTTGACTTCTCGAAATATTAATTTCTATCAATATCACTAACAGAAATAATCCCAAACGCAGCACACAATATAACACTAGTAAAAGTGAAGCAATGGAGTCGCCTAGAAGAAGTAGAGGTGCACACTGATACGCAGAACCTAATCAATGGACGCAGAATCGCGTCTATTTTTACGGCTACCAAGCTAGTCATCCTCTCGTGATGGTACAAGAGGAATCTAGGAAAGATAGCACTAACTTAGTAAGGAGTAGTCAAATTTACCCAATGTATAAGTAAACCTTGCCTTCAGTTAACACCCCGATATTATCTTGAGCTGGAAAGCGTATGATTATCCCATAAAGATTGATTGTCATCAATGCTTGTCTTATCTTATCTATGAAGCATTGCATCAGAGGAAACTCGTGTGACGAAACAATAGTATACGTTGCTCTAGGTATATGTAATTTGTTGAATTATTTGTTCTCAGTGTTATACTTTCTTCTCATACATTTAAATATTATGTATAACATGATTTAAGCAGTAGTGTTTAAAGAAATTTAGATTACCTTTGTGATCATAGCTTAGTAAAGAAAGCGTTTATGCTGTATTCGAAAAAACGTGATTAGAAATAATATTACACTAAGAGTTGTCGTTGGGTTTTTGAAAATTTAAGGGTAAAATAAGTAGTTTATTTTGCTCACAGAAGAAAAACATAAAGAATAGAGGTATTGAGGACAATCTAAGTACTCATTTTTTTCACTACAACAATATTGTAGCGGAAAAGCGAAACTTTTGGGAAATAATCAGAAGCAGTAGGTGTGAATTTCGTCGGAAAAAATCATTAAATTAGTTTGTGGATACTTGGAGCTCCTTATTTATTTCTCGGAAGTTTGCCTTATATGCAAACCTATAGCTAAGATTGATGAGGGGCATTTATTAGCCCTTAGGATTAGCTATTGCTCTTAATAAAAATAGCTGTATGGTGTAGTAACTAATTAATATTTTTACTCCATTACAAAATCATAATATATTCATTCCATTATAAAATCAAACGGTTTTCAAATGAAATATTGTGTGATTTGAATGTCCCACTATTTTACGTGTACGACTGCTCATTTCTGCTGTCATAGTTGTGCTTTTGAGTGAGGGGTTTAGGACTGTTATTTGTGCCATATGTTCTATTTCTTCGTTTTAATCCATTGGCCATCTTCATTACGCTGTTTTTATGTTACTTTGTGGTATTAACGCGCATATTATCACGGCTGAATCTCAGCAAATTCTGATGAGACTTACTAAAGTGCTCTATTAGAAACGTGGTTCGAATCACACTTGTCTGTAAGTGTAAATTATATGCATTATGCCTTATTTCCTTTATAGATTCAGTGATTTTACAAATAGTATTTATTCGTGAAAAACCTTATCTGAAATTCAAAAAGCAATATGGAGTAGTCGCCTGTTTCCGGTGACAGTGCGAGGTTATTTTACGAGATAAAGAGAATTATATATATAATTGAAATATCATGGCTACACCTAGCTTTCTCGCGCAAACGGATGAGTGGGACTATGGAATGTAGGGATTGCGCTGTCAAGATATCCTGTTGACAGTGAACGTCCCACCTAGTGATGCCGTTAACATTGAACATGATCATAAAACACATCTTGTTCAACATCCTCCACTTCATAGTTATGCCAAAGCTCCAATTATTTACTTAACATGATCACTCCATTTTTTTATTATAGATAGCAAATGTAGTAATCGTCTCGCAAGTGTTTTTCATGTTTTTTGCATCGGTGGCGTTAAAATTGTTCTCTGTGTATCATCATTGTTAGGATTTTAAACCGTGTCAAACCCTAACTTTATCACTTATTTGTCTAAAATTTCTGCAGATCCACATTTAGTAAGATATCAACATATTTTCAGTTGAGAAACGCTACAATATCTGCCGTTGACCAGCGCGATTTTAGCGACCGGTTAAATCGATTGATATCCAACAGCTCAATTGGATCTAGTTTACCATCGTTAAGGTTTGCCTTTGCAATCTTATTGTGTTTTGATTGTTTTTTTGTTTTTTTTTTTTTTAAAATTGCCTTGTTCGATTTTTCCTTTCAAGCTCGTTACACTCGTCATCTTCATTCAATACAATGCCTTCGGCTAAGGTAGCTGATGGCTCATGTCCTAGTCGATCAATATTGAAAAATGGTTTGAAGCGTGAGTTTTTTCATGTAATAGCCCGTAATATCGTGTTTAGTTTTTTCTTTGTCTTGCTCCTAGTTTATTGAATAGTGTTATTCTTATTGTAGAGGCTAGTGGAGATGATCGACAGCGGGATTTAGAACTCTACAAAATTCTTCGTAGGAAAAAATCTGAACTGGAGGAGTTACTTAAAGCGCGAATAAGCGAATTGCGAGTAATATGTATAAAAGAAGGAGTAAGGTTTTTAGACCGTAATTTATATAATTCTGGCATCTTAAAAATTTATTTATCTAGGAAATCACGGGAGAAATGCCCGAAGAAATCAACAGCACGTTGAAACCTGGTGAGGAGATGCCGAAGTTGAGAAAAAAAGTTGGTACATCTTTTTCTATACCCGAAGAAATCCTTACAAGTGATAAGGTGAGCTTTCTTTCTAAACATCACCATGTTTATGAGTAAAGTAGGGGTTTTGTAATAGAAGGAGTGGATTTGTGTTCTGCTGAGTATTCTCCAAATAGTCGACTAAAAACCATGTGCTGGTAAAGAGCCATAAGAACTGCTGCCAAGTGCGAAGCCATCATTTCTTTTTTGCCTTAAACGGTATCGTTACTACGTGCCTGTGTAAACTAGGATTTTTCCTCCTAATTTGGATGCCTGATAAATTAAATCAGATTCCTTACTTTCATTGATGTTAGCAATAATAATTTGAAGATTGATAGTGGCACAAATCGCTGATAGTGTTAGTCCAAATAGAGTTCCAAATGTAAAGTCTTGTGCGCATATCATTGTCAACATGCCAGCTGAGAAAGCGCAGCCAACCGATATCGCTAAAAACGTTATGCGGTCGTGTCCAAACTGTGGACCAAACACCTGAAATTGAAAGCGTGTACGATCGTGAATGTGAGGAAATAAAATAAATAAGTTTCGGTGTTGATCTATCCCTCTTGCGGGGCACGCCTATGCACTCGTGTTCAATGTGATATTGTGGAGGTTATTGCGAGCATGGTCTATGCATGACTTAATTTGACCACTTTTTACCAAGGCAGTGCTCTAGATTTCTCAGGTACCACTTTGCCGACCCGGAGGTATGGCAGTCTTATATACCTGAAGAGCAGCTGCAAACCATTCGAGATTACGGCTGCACTTACCACCACTGTCTACGCCACTCGAACCTCTTAACATGTAAAGATACACCTCGAAAAAAATATTTGCTGTTAAGGTAAACGATCTGTCGTGTTCTTTAGATAGTAATATAGTCTTCGGCGTTGATCATTCCCTTGTGGCGGATCTGCCTACTACGCATTCGTGTTCAACGTGATATCGTGAAGGTGGTTGAATGCGTGCCTGGTCTATACAGTGACTTGAGTTGACGACTCTTCACCAAGTCAGTGCCAGTTATCTTACCCAGACTCTTCTGGTACCAATTTACCGACCCCGTAGGAATGATGGACTTGGTAGGCCTGGGGTGTGACCGCGAACTGATTCGTGCCGGCGTGTCACTGTGGCACCTCCACCATTGAGCCACTGCGCTCCCACTTGTTTATTGTCTAAATATCAAACAAACCTGAACTGCTAGACCAACCAATCCAGGAAGAAAGTAAGAGGGAGCACTAGATTCTGTAATAATGTAATGCTGATTGACGACACTGCCCAGTATTCCAAGCAGTGATGAAGCACCAATTAACATGATTCGCCTTTCGTGTATATTGGCTTCCTAAAATATTCTAAGTATTTTAACATATTCCCTCGAAATTTCCTCAAGTCCTAGTCATAAAACTCACTTTTTCGGCTTTTTTATCTCCATATACTACACCAGCTGGCAGAACTACATATGTTAAGATTGTTACAAAAGTGGTCCCGAAAGTTCCAGTAAATAACTTGCTAATTAATTCAATATTGCCAATACGAACTCCAATTGTGAAACTGGTGAGGAAAATAGCTCGCCACACGTATGACCTATATATTAGGTTGAATATTTGAAGCTAACCAGTTTTCAGTGCTGTTCATTCTGCACTTTTTAGATGTAGAATTTTTTAAGACGCATCCTACAATGATTTTTAAAAGAGTTTCTCAAAAATGTGTTATTGAACGTTTTTGCTTGTGTGGCGTTATTTAAGCAAATTCTAGTTTCTATTCATGCATTTCATGCAGTTTTAGTGTGAAGTCATTGGAGTAGTCTTATATGTCTCAAATAGACCACAAAGGATTTGGAATATCTTAATATAGGAGTAGTCTCATATAATATTAACAACTGGATATTATGAAAGACTTATTTGAATAGTAAATAAACAATGCTTTAACTACATATCAATTGTAACCACTTACTCAAACATGTGTCCATAGTCGAAACCGTCTGGAAGTGGTGATGTGTCGACTATTTTTCGATAAATCTCGTTCAGTTTTCCATCGATAAGAGGTGGCAGTTCGACACCAATTAATTCGGAAACGCTTTTCCGGCTCATGCCTGCATTTGACTTCATGGATGTTGTATACGGTTTTCCTGATAGAGAGGATTTTTCTGGTGCTGTCATTGAATTCTCTTGCTGCTCTTTGCTATCATCGATCATCGTGACGGTATACAGGCAGGGCCGTTTCCGTAGCAATGAGACTTCGAATGATCATACTTTGTCGAATCATTCACTAATTTTTTGATAACATATTAGATATTATAATATTACATCTTGGTATTAATTCGTTTTCTTATTTATTTGTCCGTTAATGTTCCTTATTTTTTGAGAATTTCTTCGATCTTCCACTTAATAGCATTATGTTTGAGTTTTCGTCGTAGTTCAAACTGCGTTTTTCCTTTAGTTTAGTTTTTAGGGAAAATAACTTCGAGAAGTGTGCTAAGAAACAAATGTTCCTGTAATCTGGCCTTTAAGTTCGGCTACCAGTTTTTTGCTCAGTATATGTAATACATCGCACTAATTTCTGCTAATCAGACAAACTGATACTATGGTTAAGACATATCTACTAACCTTATATAAAAACTAGTTTTTGATCAGTGCTATAGTTATTGGTTCGAGGCCGCCCTGAGGACTACCGAGCCCGTCATCCCTCCGGAGCCGGTAAATTAGTACCAGAGAAATCTGGCTACGATGACTAACGCTGACTTGATGAAGAGTGATAAACTCGACGCACTGAATAGACCGAGCACGCAATCAGTCACCTCCACGATATCACGTTGAATACGAATGCGTTACCGCATCCCACCACCCGGGATTGATTATCGCTAAAGATTATCTTATAGTTTTTGCAAACGAAGTGCTATTACTTATATTTCAAACCTATTAAGTTGTTGATTTAACGTTTTATTTATAATAGTGAATAGTGTTTTCCATGTTGAAATTAAGCAGCAGCATCATGCTCGTTGTATGCATTAGTTTCAATATCAGGTAGCTTTTTCTATGCACACGTTAATACCTACTTTCTATTAGTACACATAGTGTTCACCCGAAGCTTACCGAGTTTGTCATCTCTTCGGAGTGGTTGCATTGCTGCCAGATTATTTGGAAAAGTGAACAATAGTGAGTTGATAAATATTGGTCACTATAAAGTGGTGTATAGAGCATATTGAATCACCTCCACAATATCACGCTGAAGACAACTGCATTTTCGCATCCCACAATAATTAATAGGCGCCAAAGCTTATTCTATGTAGATATGATCTTGCTGTTTGTCTGGCTTCAGTACTAAAGAATTTAAAAATTTAGTCTCATAAAATTTTGGCAATCAACTTTCTTCCCTCAACATCCACTTCATATATTAGTTGATGTTTAAGATTTGGGATGGTTGATGTGTTATCCTAAATTTGTGTGCTGTATGGTTTGGATGTCATATGGTTTCACTGAAATTGTTGTAGTTATCCAAAATGGACTTGTTTTATTTTCGAAGTCTTTTTTCAAAATCACTTGCCTTATCTTGCGAAATAATTCTTAAGATTTTTTAAAATATATTGTTGTACTCAGACCTCCTTATACATTAATAGATTAAAGATAGCACGTTTTATTTATTCTGAGATTTTCCGGCCGATAAAATTAGTCAGCTGGAGACCGATGTTGAACTGTACAAAAGAATCGTCGCGGCAGCTGAGCGTTTAGCTAAGGATAAAACAATGAATAAAAGCGTTCGCAAGAAAAGGCAAAAGGTATTTCGTTTATATATTATCTACACCGTTTTATTACCATGCACTTTCATGGTATTGCATGCAATTTGATTACTTATTTATTTGCTCCTTATTTCATTAATATATCGGCAGGATTTGGCCGCAGCTGCTTTGAAGTTACGAGGGCTCGAATTAGGGCTGAACCAGATGCGTCTCAGTGCCAGTAAGCCTGACGTTAGCACATTTGAATGCAGTGGAAGGAGAGGTAATAGATAAGAATTTGCTAAAGAAAATGTGAACTACAAAATGTTTTTATATTCACTCAGCATCACTAATTTTTCATTATAAAACTTTGAGACGGTGCTTTTTCATATTCTCCTTATTTTGAACTTTTAGCTCTTACAGAAACAGTTTGAATTAAAAGCAAGTGATAGTCGGAGAGTGCTAAGTCCGTGGAATATATTGATGGGATTGGTCTTGGAATATTCCACCATATACACAAGATTTTTTTATTCATCTTATTACAGTCAAATTTTTGGTTTAGAGGAGGAAAGCCTGGATTTTCCGCGTTCACGATACACACTTTCCTTACTCCTTACTGTTTTTCTCACGTAATCTATTGTTCAACCTTATTTATCATTCGTTTCAAGAATATCTCGATTTTGTCCCGAGCAAGCAGATATATTCATATGACGACTCGGCCATATAAATTCGGAATTAATTAATGTGGCACTTATTTTTATATTTTTACATTAACGTTCTCTGTCGGAGACGGTCTGAAATAGTGTGCTAAGCCTAATTAAGTTTTGCTGCCATCTCCATATAGTCATGAAAGGATATTGCTCCCACATTGTCCTCACAGCATTGTCATCGACCAAAGATGGTCGCAAAGACCGTGGTTTATTAAAAAGATCGTAATCATCTGTTTCATATTTTTTGTACCATCTTTCACATGTCCTATCCTCCAAATGTTCTGGCCGAATTGTCTGGTGTGGGTGCTGTGCGATCCGTTACTGAAATAACATGTCCAATTCTGAAAGAGAGAATTTTTGGAACAACATAATTTTTGTTCCTCTGTTTACATAAAAGTGGTGGAATATGACGGTCGAAGAGATATGGATAGAAATCGAAGATAATTATTTACACTGCTTTTCTAGAAGGCTTGCTTGTTCCAATACAGTGGACATGAGCAGTCGTATTGCTGTTGCGGATGACGAAACATAAGTGGATGCTGCGAAATCTCGTGCCAAGCTCAGCTGCTTCATTTATCCTATCTGTCTTCTATCCTTTTGGGTTTGTTTTATCGTTAGCCAATGCCGGTAGCTATCCAAAATCTAGCTAAGGAATTGTGAAATCGTACCTTATTTTAGCTTTGCGATTTCGCTCTGTCAGATTTGCAACTTTTTCTTTTGTATGCGAAAGGCAAATCTGACGCGGAAGAGGCGATTGCCGTATCTCGGGTTTAACATCGAGACAAGAGCAACATCCTGTAGACAAGGCCTTCTATTTACTATGATTTGGTGTATTTCGTTATGGTGTAGTCCTTTAAGAGATTCTCACTTACTTTCATCTTACGTAAGGGTATGAGTATGCTATAAAGTATTCTTTTGAATTCGTTAATTGTCAAGAGCTACCATAGCTATCAAACTGCTTTACTTGCCCATTCCATTCAAGCTTCTAGATTCCAATAAAAATCGATAACAATGTCCTTGTTGAATGTGTGGTCTTCTTTCTAGAACTTCTCCAAATTTATAGAAAATGATTTAATTTCATTTAATCGTATGTTTGATGTTCGAGCCTAGATCATGATGGTTGTCAAAGCTGGTATTGGACTTCGTTTTCTCAATCGTAAGCTTACGACCAGGCTTTTTTAGCTGAAAACAATCGAGTTCACCCAATGCTGTAGTATCCGGGACTTTTTTTGATGTAAGGAGACTGAGACCTGTCTTTTTCACTGTTTTTTGAGGTTGCTCCCACGGCAATACTGCAGAGCTGTTCGATGAGGCTATAGAAATTATTTACTCTTGAGCACATTTATACGAACAAAAGTGCAGGATGCAATCCGTAAACACCTACGCATAAGTACGTTCTCATGAGTAAATGTACGTATTTGCACAGATTCCTGTCTCTTACGGCAAGTACGATGACACTATTGATCCGCGATTTACACTATGGACCATTCCATATTATAGTTGTTTTCTAGAATGTAAAATACGTATTGAGATATTGTGTAGATATTTATGAGAAAATAAAAACTAATTAATCAATACGTTGTACGGAATCTTTTACATGATTCTGTGATTTTGCCGTAATGCCGTTTGGTCTGGTATCGTAATGAATAAAAAAGTTTAACTTTACGTTCACCATTGAGTCAATTTACTCTTTCGTACTATCAGAATACAAATATTAAGTTTTGTCATCACATTGAGATTTGAGTAAGAGGTATATTCATCGTATCGTACTGAGTAAAAGATTGCACCAATACTAATTTGGTCAGAAACATGATCATTTTGTATAAAGAAATTCAGGCCAAATGATCTTTCAAACATCTGTTATATAATCTCTGCTTATAACTGTTACGCCATGATTTGAAATCCCAATATCATAACTGTTGTGAATGTTTTTGAACTTCAGATAGGCAACGATAAACTTGTTTGGTTTTTTAAAAATACTTATTAAAATTTAAACATAGTATTATGAACTCGTTTACGCAACAATAAAATACTGATGATTAAAGTTGTGGCCAAGTCCTGTCCAACAACTCCAAGAGGTTCAATACCAGATCTCTGCATTGATACCGATAAGAGCGAGTACGAAGATGAAGAGCAAGTTCATCGACGACAGTACAGGTTTAATTATTAATTATATATTATAATTATATATCATTATATTTTTACGCATCTGCTAAATGAACGGTCGTTTCCATCCCGTGATCTTTTCCTAACGGTTTTTTTAACACTATACTAACATTTAAGCTGTGCTACTCGTTCACTACATCAGCGTTTTTCGGGAGCGTCGACATCTAGTAATGGCTCACTTGGGTTGCCACCACGCACAAGTTCTTGTCGGAGTAACACAACTAGGTCTATGACTAGTGATGATCTAGATAATCCTTTGTACAATGCTGTAGCTACGACTGAACAAACGTTTATGTGAGGTTTACCATTTTATAATCAGATATAAATGCAAGTTTTATACAGTTAGCGACCAGAACTGTTAGGAATCAAGCGTCTAAGTAGTATATACTGACGAAAAAATATTTTGATTACTATTCCTGTCGATTGAGTATACTTTGAATACTTCCTAGTGATAATAGGTGTGCAGGTACTTTATGGTTCACGGATTAGCCTACTCTTTCAGCTTGAGTTCCTAAATGTATTGTTTTTAACTAGAGCTACTTTTTATTCGGCAGTACGTTTTTCTTATCAGAGGTATTTTGCAAGCGTTGAATATAAATGTCTTTTTGTTGTTTTTGTAAAATCGGCTCCTTAATAATGTGGTTTAGCTTGAGTTTTAGATCCTTTCAAAATTTTAATGTTTGATTATTATATTGTATGTTGTTGGATTTGAATTGAAGTCTGAAAAGGTAGAGATCGAAACTGATTGGTCATATTTAGTCTTCAAATAATTATTTAAGCTATGAGAATGTTGGTTACCGCTCAACTTCATATCGAAGCAGTTATCGACAGGCACACTATCCAACACTTCAGGTTACAATTGGCATCAGTGCGATAGAAAATTGAATATGTTTTAATTTTTGAAACACACCAATATATTATTTAGGATGAACACTACCTTCGAAAGCGGGCGTTATCTGCACATTCTATCTCTCAGAACGATATACCTAGCACTATTCCTTGTAATCATCGCACGATACAATTTAATAAAGAGTCTAAGGTGAATTCAAGTGATTGAATTTTTCATGTTATGATCCTTCTAATAATGTACAAGTAATGCAAGTGCGAGGGGGCGCGGCGGCTCAGTGGTGGATGTGACGTAGCGACACGCCGGCCCGCGTCAGTTCGCGGGCGCCCCCAGACGTACCAGGGCCCTCATCCCTCCGGGGTAATGGTAAATTGGTACCAGAGGAATCTGGTTAAGATAACTGACCACTGACTTGGAGAAGAGTGGTCAACTCAAGTCACTGTATAGACCAGGCAAGCATTCAACTACCTTCGCGATATCACGTTGAACACGAATGGCTTGGCGCATCCCGCTAAAGGCATTGATCAACGCCAACATTTATCATCTTATCTAGTGCGAGTGCGGTTAATGTTGCATGCTCCTCACCTATTTCTGTTAAGGGTTTAGTTGTAAACAAGTTTCTCTACGAAAGAATAGTTGGGTAAATGAGCCATTTCGTGAAAATTTAAAATTCAAACGCAGACAAGGAAACTCAGCGAAAATTATTCCCAACTTCTAATACGTTCCGTCAGATTGTGGTGAGCTCTCAATGAAGAGAAAAGGAATTTAAGCATTTAGGATAGTATTCCTACGGCCGACGATTTCACTTCTACTTTTCGAAATCTCTTACCTGAACCGTCATGGCGTTTATCAACGAGTTTCTCTTGCCAGGCTGGATTTTCTACGGCAAGCCTTGATCGGAAAATTGGTATGCAGAGGTGAGCTGTTGTTACTGCTGGCTCACTTATTATTTCATGTTCAGTTATAAAAGTATTTGTCCTTTTATCATTTAGAGATGCAAATGTAAATGTGCACAGTTGGTGTGTAACAACAATAACAACGATAGAAGTCAGTAATCCGCTCTGCAAACATGTTCCTAATCATATTCTTATCGTAGGACGTTTGTTAGGAAATCAGATCATTGATATTGTTGTAGTCGTTCGATATCCAGTTAAATCTCTTCGCTCATAGTTTCGGTCATCGTTTATACGCATCACATGTCCGGCGGGCTTTATTTTTTTCAGCATTCCTTGTGTGTTACGTATCTGATCTATCATAGCTGGCGTAGATGAGGATTCCATGAAAAGGAAATTTGAAAAAATTGAAATTTAATGAAACAGTTCCATGAAGACGCCAGCATCATGTTTAAGATGGCATGTGGAAGAATACCTAGTGGATTCATTGCACTGCGTGACGTCCTTGTCTTGAAATCTGAGCTTTGGCAACATAATTGAAAAGATGGATGAGAAACTTGACGTACTAAGTATGTTCTCTCTGCTAGACATTCGTGCTGCGTCTTTTATCACATTAAGTTTAGTCCATTTTTCCTGATCACTTCGAAAGATACTTTCCAGTAGGCATTATAGTTTTCTGAAACGTATCCATTCAGTACGAACATTTGCTTCATATAATGTTTCATTGTTTTTTCTATTGATATATAGAAAATTTTCTCTACCGATTCTTCACAAGCATCTTCGAGGTCGGCAAAATCAATTAGTACTTTTCGTTCTGTTCTGTCTTATTGTGGCACTTTGCTTTGTTTTAACCTTGTTGTCATTTGATTTGATGAGCAATTGTTTTTCAATCACATCTTATCGCATTGTAGTTTACACATGGCGGCCTTAAGAATATTTATGAAGAATTTCGATGAAACAGTATCGAATATCTTAATTTATTTCCATTATGATCTAGTTTCTGTATAATAAAGAAATTCCACAACAGTTTTTCAATTTGCATAGCTCACGAAGAACTTTGCAAGATGTCTCGTATTTCTACTCCTCTTTACACTTACAGTCATTTGAATACAGGCTTTCGTCGACGTATGATGTACAGTTCACAAAGCACAACGTACACATTCAAGCATGAATGCAAGCGTCTACACATGCAAGCATGAATCAATGTACCTAAATAGATATAGAAGCTGAATTTAATCCACCATAACAGAAATAAACAGCCCATCCTCCAAATATATTAACGTTTCAGAACATATACAAAATAACTTTTGTCTTTAATTCTCTCCTAATTATAAATATACTTCGTATTTCCTTTATTAATCAACTACCATTTGCTTCATAAAGATCTTTGGTGGTACAGAATCTTTAATTATTTAGGCCATCAACATCTTTAACATCCGCTACGCTATGTCATGAAGCATATTCAATATCAAAATCTCGAAGTCATTCACCGGCTACTCATCGAATAACAACGTTCCCAGTTTGCAATTCAATCGGCGGTGGCTTTGACAGGTAAGTTCGAAAATTGATTATAAAAGTGAGATTGGAATCAGTATGACTGCAACTGTATTTCTTTCGTCATTGTACATATGAGAATATCCCTTTTTTTCCTCCAAATGTTTGCGTTATAAGAGCTGAAATCTTATTGTGACGTACAATTGTTGTTCATATCAATGAGTTATTGTTTTTATACTCAAATATGTAGTTGTTGCAGGAAGCCTTACTCTTCGTCGGATCTACCTCGATTTCGATCGCCTTTGAATCAGCCGCTATCTACAATTTACAATAATTCTCGTGGAATTTCACAATTAAATCGAGTTCTTGGATCAACTTCAGCTGGCAAACTGCCTTCAAAGTCTGACCCACACATGGAAGTACTTTTGGAGTTCTACAAAGGGCAGTCAAATCAACCGTCTACTCCCAAAACTGCTACAATTGTTTGAATTTTTAATCATTGCGTTGTAATGTGCGAACTCATAACGGTCGTTTATATGTAATGCCTTAATTTCCCAAAGTAGGTGCTAATTCATTATATTATAAACTATATGTCACAAATCCGGTTAACGAGAATCTTCCCTTCAAAATTATTCTCCAGGTTTCGTCCAATGTTTATTGTGGCATTTGTGCATGAAAAGTTCTGCAAACACTGTATAGTGTCTTGTATGTTGCACGATTATATCTAAATCAATTTTGTTCTCCGAGTTAATGGAGCAGATTGCAACCTTAAGTTTCTTAATATGTATACAGTGGAGTTATTGTTGAGGTGAAATAGCTATGTGACAAATACTTCCATTGAATATATCTAGAGGATGTTATCTTTACTTAAACGTATCTTAAAGGTGCTCAATTTTACATGCTTGTTTTTAATTTGTTACTCAGCACGGTGATTTAACATGATTTTGGTTGTGAGCATTACAGAATCGTCTATTCTGACACTGTCTACGTCATCTATTCTTATTTTTCATAATTTGCTTCTGAAAACTTGATTTTTTTACCTCTGCTTTCTTATCTAGCAAAAGAGAAACGGTAGCGAGGTTATGGGTTTGTTGGGCTCTTAATCATCTGAAGGCTAATTAGTTTTAATTTGTGATAGCTGTAGTGGATTCACTTCATACGGATTCAAGCTTTACACCTTATTCGGGTCGATGCACGTTCTCCTGCAGTTAATGTTTGACCTTTTTCAAAATATAAGTTATTTCGATGTATTTATAGTATATTACATACATGAAGTAGTTATTTTGACAAAATTTATAAATTTTTTCCATGATATTATTGTGATATGACATTAGATGGTTTCTCAACAACGCTTTTCCCGATTATCCATATCTCAATTTTTAGCGAACAAAGCATAATGAGGCATTTTGTTAATTGTTACTTAAAAGGGTCTTAAGCACTGTATCATCGGTATTAAGCTTACGCAGCTAAACATTCCCGATCCAATTACTAGAATTACTTTGTGTTTGGTGGTACAAATATTATGATATGTGAGGTATACCGGCAGTGGCTAGATAAGATGATCGTCTAAAACACTAAGGATGCAAGAATTGTTTGAAGAGAACATATTCGAAGCTAGTGGCAAAAGACATTTAGTTTTGACTTGTTTTAAGTACTGAAGTCAGCTTGCAAACAATCACGTAAAAATTTTCTCTGTAAGGTTCTTACATGGACAATTTAATAGCTGGAACCGTAGACTGTCACTTCAGAATTATGATCGATACCTCAGTTTTGTTATTCATGCAGTACCCAAACAACATTACGTGTAGAAGCTATCGTGTTTTATTTATGTTTTAATGGAAACTGGATTTTTTTTAGAGTTCATATATCGACGTAAGCCTGTGAAAATGGACGTGAGCGTCATCCAATTCAATTTTTCTCGAATTCTGCGCTTTTGAATTTATACAGCATATATAGGGGTGCAGTGGTGAAGGCTCTATAGTAGTGATACGCAGGCGGGAATCAATTCGTGGTCGCCTTTCAGGCTTATCAAGGCCGAAATCCCGTCTGATTCGGTGAAATGATACCAGAGAAATCTGGGTAAGATAAACAGCACTGACTTGGAGAAGAGTGGTCGACTTAAGTTATTTTATAAACTAGGCTCGCATCCAACCACCTGAACGATATCGCGTTGAACACGAATGAGCGGACGCATTCTGCAACATTTGATCAGCGTCAAGGCTTATCACACAGCATATCTCTTATTCAGTTTTTCGATCTCTTGGTAAGTTATTGCTTTAGGAAGTCCTTGCCAATGTTGTTCCTACTTACATTTGCTATCAGGGAATTACTTTCTTATTCATGACGTCATTTGAATCTATGGTATAAGTAAATGAACTATTTTTAACCCTATGCCGTAATATTGGGACACACAGCACTCGATTGATTTGCATACTGCTGCACCGTTTTCGATTCAAAATGCACCAAGATACATAAAAGAGTTATGTGTAGCTGAATTTATCGCCAGTAATTAATGTAATGAAATTAATATTGGCGAGATGAAAAGACTTCGATGAATATTAGCGCCTCATATTTACTGGTTACATTAATGAATAGCTTGAAACGTGTCTAGTAATCTTCGGTACAGGAAAAGCAAAGACAGTAGTAGATAAAATGTATTTTCGGAACGGCTTACAGTTTTTCATAACAGAATTCTTACAGTAAAAAATTGCAACTGCATTAGCTAAATTAATTTGATTCTATTAAGCATTGTCATGAACTCCAGAAACAGTGGAATGAGAAGTGTTCTGTTTGCTGAATGTCGATATCTTGACTCCTTTTTTATAAACGATTGGAGCTTATATGTGAAATTGGACCTACATTTTTTGATTTCAATGAAATCATTGAAAAGAATGATTTGCGAAAAACACGAACATTGAAAACAATGATGTATGGATTGAGAATGGGAAGGAAAGCGGAGCCTAGGAAGAGTGGAATGGAGTAGGAGAACATCGGGTTGTTCCAGACGGCAAAGATCGTGAACAACACAAACGGAATCACCACTAACACTGCTGATGAGCAAGTCTGTAATGTAATAATTTATTTTTTAAATATTGTAAACATTAAAATGTTCAGTGCCTCACCTGCGATTTTCCCCTGGTTAACAACATAACTGTAGTGTTCAGTATTTCAAATCTGTATTTAATACATCGTTTTAATACATATGATTTATAGTGATACAAAAAATTTGGGAAGCTGCTTATTAGGTGTTACTAATACTTATTATAGCCTTAAGAATCCACTGGGAAAACCCAAAATCTTTTTCAATCTGTTAAAGTATCGGAACGTTTTCATTTTATTACTGAACTCATTACGATAGTGAGTATTACAGCTTTGGGTTTCGCTAGCTATGTGCACATCTGCTGTTGACGCACGACTCTCAGCACTCATTGTTGTTTACAAATAAGTGAAGCAATGAGGGGTCGTGGATCGAGGGCCTCGGTAGTGTGGTCGGTAAGCATAACAAACAGACATCTGTAGATGTGAGTTCGAGTTCCGCCTGAGGTCCCGCGTTCTGCGACTAACTAGGCATCATTACGGTTAGTTGTTTTTTGTTTCAAATTATTGCTGATAACGGAAGGTAAAACCAAAACTTGTTATTTGATCGAGTAACATTGGATTGATTGGACAAAATATTCCAGGTAATAAATATTAAAATATGGCATAAGCACCGTCGTAATCTCTTTACGTACATGCACCACTCATTTATTTTGATGTAGGGGGGGTTTAAATGGAAGTGTTGCAACGACATGAGACTGGCAATCTGCTGCTAAGTCAGTGCTGCTTCCCTCGCGCATTGTTCGGATACTAATTTGCCGACCCCTCAAAGTTGGGTGTACTGTATTCAATCAAGCTTCTCATTTTGAATGCCTACAATTGCAATGTGACGACCCTAATAAATAACTATTTTAAAGCAAGAGTTAACTTCAACCACGAATGACTTATTCGGCAATGCCTGAGAGATATCAGAAACCTTTTTTAGCAGAACTACTAGAATTAGCAGAAACGTTGGTAATGTCATCTTCGCTCACTGTAAAAATATTTGGGCCCAGGAATTGGTTTTTATTTAACTATTGCATGGCTTTTGATATATGCATTAGTTTATGATCAGCTAACGCAAAAGTAGTTACAAGTTTTTGTTCTTAGAGAAGGGGAACATTACGGTACCATGAACTATTGTGCCTAGAAGAGAACTATGAGATGATAGCTAGATAGCTCGGATACTTTGTTCAAACAGTGTTGCTATTAACTCAAGTCCACACTAAAAATAGGATCAATTTTTCTTGGAGAAAAAAACTACAATAAACTTATGCTTCGGATTGAGAAACATCTAATGAACACAAAGACTCCAAAACAACGTTCGCTGTGTGTTACAAATAATGTGAACTTACTTTACGCTAATTAATAAAAGTGATCAAACGCTGCGCTCAGATTTCGTCTAGAATTATTACTGTCCTTACTAGTATTTTATAATTTTTTTTTTTATTAGATGACAATCACACCACTTACACTGATTTTGATAGCATTAGCGATTTGTCCAAAGCGAGCAGTTGAATATTTTATCCATTTAGTGTAGCTGATTAATCCAGTCGATAAAACAGTAGAGAGAGCTACTCCAAGACTACCGATAGAACAGACGGTAGCCAATAAGCAAAGCCACACTTTACCAATACTATCCTAAAACCACTCCGCATATTAAAACAGAACCCACATTATAAACTGACATGCCATTTTAGAACACATTATTATTAATTTAATTGTAGTATTTCTCCATAAAAACTCTTTTCTCAAATAATTTCTACTTTATGACCGGAACAGGAACAATCCCGTGCTCAATGCGTTGACCTAGTCGTGCAAAATGAGCACTATTATTAATATATTGGTTTGGTCTTGATAGTTGTATAGCTCATCTCAAACTTTTGTAATTGTACCTCAAATTTGGGTAATTAAACATTTATATAATATAAAAAGAGACACAATAATTATAATAATACAACAATAATATAACAGCAACCGCATAACAATAATATAATCATAGGAACATTACAATGATGCGAACAGTATAATTTAGCAACAATGGAAGAGAAGGAAGAAGAGTCGAGGGAATGGTGCAACAAAAGAATTGTCCTCTTATATATTTTACTAATAAACGCGGCCCACGCATTCTTATACATAATATAACACGTAGGAGTACGGTGATAAAGTATGATATGACATGACGTGTAGTTCCTCATTTCAACGAAATCTCATCGAAGAGAACCCGACGCTATTATGAAATAATTATCAATAAACTTCGACAACTAACAGATTTGCGCCAATTCCCCAACTAGCGGCATCGAGCAGCGTTTTAAATGCAATAAAATTGCAATTACTTTAAGTATGAATGAAAGTTTGAAATAATTTAGCATTTCTTACATTTAGAAAGCTAAATATAGGACGAATTTATTTACTAGACACGAAAGCGTTTGAGGTGGGTTCGTTTCACCACGATTAGTGTAGAGAATACTCGACAGAGTCGTATTCTCTGTCGAGTATTCTCTACTTCTTCACTCGGATTACGTGCAGGGGAAAGTCATATTGTGTGTTACCGACATGGAAAGGCAACACTATTTAGGCTCCGCCCACTCCTACATTCCCTATATAAACAACCGCAGTAAACATCTCATCCGTGCCCCTTTACTCATCGCCTCTAACATACGATCGCTCTATGTTATTACTCGTCTAGCTATCACATTCCAGATATCTCTTTGTTCTATTATTGCATTCTATTATTGTTATATTGTTATATTATCATTATCGTATTACTGTATTATTGTTATATTATTGTATTTTAATAAAGGTTTAATTACCCAAGTTTGAGGTGCAGGAACTCAACTTGGAGGAAACCTAACGGCTACCGTATTCCGAACCCGACAGAACACATACAATTAGTATCTGTCGGAACCAGAATTGCCGGCGGCGATGTGTTCACGTACGAGTATCATCTCTTAGAGATAATACTTGCCGATAAAAGTGGTGAACAAGAAATTCTCGGAACCTACATATTACATGAATGGGCAAGAAGGTGGGTATTAACAGGTCGTGTAGAAATGGTGGACGTTGTCGGTAATTTCATCCCTCCGTAAACAAATCACGGGTACTGCAATTCAGTTCTACGTCCTAATCGTAATATTTTTGCTATTAAAGTTAAAACCAATGAAATATGCCAAACACATACGGACTTCATATTCTCATGTCAGCTTCTGAAAATTTATAAGACTCAATTTTTGCTGCGAAGAATGTTCAAAAGCTAATTTCTTGATCTTCATTATGACTTCGTTTAATATGAACAGCAACATTTCCAATCATTCCACTGATTTTTTTAGCCTTATTGAGCGAAGATATATAACACCCGTATTCATGTAATCAGTAATAAAAAGTAGTAGAAATTAATACTTGTTCTACAGGGTATAATGGATAGCATAAAATACAAAGAAGACCAATACTGATGGGAACTATCAGACGTAGAAATCGAGAATGTGTGCTCATTTTATCCTTTGAGGATAAATCTTGTTTTTTTCTCCTTTACTCTATTTTATAGGCAAGTTTGTCCTAATAGTCATCATAAATGACCGTAGTGGACTGACTACTTGTTGAGTTGTTTCGCTCTCATTCATGGAGTTTTTATGTTGGTAGAATCAGATTTGACTTACCAACTGATAAGCGATGAAGTATGGCGTATATTGGAATTTCGAGAACTCCTTGACCACTCGTCGATAGTGATCATATTTTCTGTAGTTATTGCAAGCTGTTCGAAAACAAAGGAATACAATTGGAATGACTAGTAGCACCGCTATAATTCCCGCAGTTACCATAACAATAATGATTTGCCAAGATAAGGAATTTTTCTCTCTGAAAACTTTTTCCTCAGTAATTCGTGCAAGTGCCTTTCTTCCTCTTAACACTGATAAATTTCATAAATTATAACGCAACTTGTATGATTTCATGAGACGGGATTTAAAAATATTGTTGGACGAAAATATCTTTTCTACACTTTTCCTGCAATAACTGGTTTCATTTCTCCGTGAATGCAACCTATTCGATGGTTTCGTTGATGGAGGTTCGGACATGAGTCATTGAAATCAAAAAAACTCGTTTGCTTAGCAAGCCAGTAATCACAACAAGTCACATAACCAATTTACTTAAATTTCCAACCTTCTTTCTCAGAAATGAGAACATTCGAGTAGTTTGTGCTTACATCTGCTATAAATTGAGATGTATTTAACGTTTGTCATTAAGCGACGTAGGCGTCAAGTGGCATACAACCAAGCTCTACGAGACGTGTGTGAATCTATAGAGGTTATCAATTGTTGGTTTAATGAGGTACGTCAGAAAAAAATTTGTAGTAATAGGTTGATATGCGTGCGTTGATACTACTAACAAATGTGTTTTTAACGTCTCTTATAAACTAGACAACATTTGAACGCACTAAAAGTTCATAAAAAAAACAAATAAGACGCCCACGAATGCTTTTGATCAACCAAGACAAACAAGCTCATGAAATGAAGACCACACAGCAGTTACATTACGAATTCCCCTCGCGCTTCTAATGTTGTTCATGTCATCAGGCGATAGTTTTATACATTCTTGCCAACAACAATAACTCAATCGCTAACATGTTGTGGTTCTACGTGACAGCAGCGATGGAGATCATTGCAAAATTCATTGAAAGATGTTATTTCATTCAAACATGTCAGTAATTTGGACAATTATTTCTTTACTGATGAAGCACTCCTTACCGCTTCATATTTAATAGAACACCTTGGGTCACCATTAATGTCAGAGATTGAAGCAGGTGAAAGGAAGGAAAATTGCGGATCTGCCCGTAAGTTGTCCCTTCAAATGTCTTTCATGTGCACTTCTTCATTTCTATTTAAAAAAGAAGTTTACACAGAAAAAGCGTAGTACAGGCACATATATCGAAAAGCGTACTTTATTCCGATGTGAACCTCCGAGTCCATGATCGAAGTAGTTTTCATAAATACATAGAACAAAAGAAGAAACTTCGGAAAAAAAGCCTTACTTTCACATCAAGTCTTTTTTTGTGTTGAAAAGTAGTATTTAATAATGAAATAGCATTTTTACAACAAAAATTTTCATGCTCCAAGTGATATAATAGAAATTTGTTTAGAAAGGTGTAAAGTGTACTCAATGTCAACAATGGTGTAATAGGATAAACTTCAACCCACTTCTGAACGAGAAGTTTTAGGAGCCAAAGGAATGTCACTTGTAACGTGCAAAAAATAAAGGTTTCTAAAAATAGAACAAAGCAGATGGACGCTAGTACAGCATTTATAAAAGTAGCTGGTCCCATTAATATGGTTAATATCACATCGTTGTTTACAATAACGCACTGAAATGAGTGGTTTTGAGCACAAACATTTCTGGAATGTTTGCAATTAATCCAGCGAAACATAATTACCCTTATAAACAGATTTATTATTAGGAAGATATTAAGTGATTGCTGTAGTTTTTATATAACGAGGACAATGAGAATCAGTAAGGGTAGTCGACTGCTAAGCACATAAACGAGCCTGCTCTATACAATGACTCGAGTTGACCACTTTGTACGAAGTCAGTGCTGGGCCACGCACTCTGGTAGACAGAATAATTGAATTAGTACTCAACGGATGTAAACAATTAATCATAGATTTTGAGAATTAAATATTTAATCTTTGTGTGTCTCATCATTCCTCTATCAACAACACGACCATAACGGAACATTCTCTTGCGATCTGTACGAACAACAAATACAATGAGCACGCTAACAGCTGTAATTCTCCGAACAATCCTTTGTTTTTAAATAAGCTTGATGGAGCCTGGGGCCCGCCCACAAACATGATTTTTGTCTGTGTATCGCTGTGACATTCCTATCACTGCGCCTCCCCAATGGATGATTGCGAGTAAAAGTTTAATTGCCTCTAATAGTTTACTTGATGAATCCAATAAATCTTCAATAATTATTTCAATTCCTTCCACCACAATGTCACATCTCATATAACACAACATAAAAACAGCGCGAGTGAAAATAACAATATATTAGCTGTGATGTAACTGGGTCAACAATTCTGCACTCTGTGCATATATTGAAAAAAGAGCTACATAAGTATGATGAATTTCAAAAAAATGTGAATCAGAAAAGAAATGGCGCACAAAATGCTTCTGTACCAAATCCATGCTACTTTCAATTCCATTCTCCAATGAACCACCGCTTCAGCAATATAGTGATGACAAACTCCATCAATTATCATTCAAACCACCCTGATTGAATCAAGGTATAAAAGCTTCCTAGGTTCTCATTCCGACATATTTCATACGCAACTAACATCTCACCTAGTATTAGGATTGGAGTCTTTCACATCGCTTTCACACGCATTCTCCGCTTTATATTGCTTGGTTTAATTATGTCTAACCATGCTCTTTAAATTCCCTCTGTTTTGAAAAACAACGGCGTTAAAGGATCTTCCAATTTTTGTTCTATATTCCTTTTCGCATATATTAAGTTTTGGCTAGTGCTAGATGACCGGAAATTTGGCTGAGATGCGCTGTCGGCATCATTCAGCTGCTTTCGAGCATAAGCATACTTATTATAAAAGGATGTCGGCATTATAAATATCCTATATCAATTGAAGAGGGAGCAGTGGCGCAGTGGTTGAAGGTGCCACGGTGACCCGCTGGCCCAAATAAATTCCCGGCTGACAACCAGCTCTAGTAAACGCGCCATCCCTATGGAGTAGGTAAATTGGTACCAGAGAAATCTGGTTAAAATGAACAACATTGACTGCGTGAAGAGTGGTGAACTCAAATCACTGTATATACTAGACTCGAAATCAAATACTTCCACGATATGACATTCAACACGAAGGCGTAGGAGCATCTCGCCACAAGAGATTGGTCAATGCCAAAACCTGTCTAGCTTGTCCTATCCCTATTGAAAAGTTGGAAGTTTTATTTTGTACAGTAGATTGAAGTCTCGCTGCTCATCTTACACTGATAATTTATCATGCTCTGCACGTTATGAATGGAATTTCTTATTTTCCATCCACATAAGTTGAAGCTGTTATAAAATAAAAGAAAATGAAGGATGGGACTGAAGAAACTTTTCAAGTGATACGATTTACGACCTCTTAGTTTTGTTAATAAGAGCCCAATACACCCAAACAATACATGAACAATGGTAGGGTAATACCGCTAGTGCTTTAACTTTGGAGATGCTAACATTGAGCATTTCAAGATTTGATGGAGATGTGTTTTTTTTGTATTACTCGGCTGATGAGCTTGAGTACTGCAGTACAGGCAAATGTTAGAAAGTTAGAAAGATTTAAGTGGATAAGAGAACCTATTTTGCACGTAATGATAATAGCAATTAGAATACCACCAATTGTTGTATCATAATATATTGGGCATTTGAACACGTATTAATTCAAGAGCTCGTTGTAGTTTTCGATTTTTTTCTCCTAAATATGTTGCTTCAAGGTGAGAAAGAAGTGATAATGAAATGTAGCGGTATTGAGGGCATACGGTGAAGATTGCACCGTGAGTCAGCCAGTGTGTTCAAAAATATGTAATGCGATATTTTGGAGAAGGGCGGTAATGAGTTGGGATTTTTTCGGACGCTTCTCCCGAAATGTCGCGACGGACATCCGGAGTTGTTTATCGAGAACATTAAGATTTACTTGGCAATCTGTGTTGATCCATTTCAATTCTCAGTTAAATGAACCATAACGTTCCTGACTTTTTGTACCCCTTCACTAATACTACTAGATTATTCTCAAAGCTTTTTTGGAAATAACCAACTTTGAGATAAAAAATGTTCAGTATAACAGTAATGTGAAAAAAACTATGGGTATAGCACAATAGTGTAAAAGGACATTTTTCTTTAGTAATATTTAGTGATGAGCAACTTACTGGTTGACATAGAAGAAAAAGTATGGAGAGAAGAATGTTGAAGTATGATATCAGTGATAAAGACAGCTTATACTGAGATATATGCCTGCTGGTATTGTTTTGAATAATGCGTAGAAGCATTATATTCGAAATAACCGACACTGGACCACAAATGTAGCTGCACACCTCCACGAATAAAAATGCACTCATGAATACGAAAAAAAGTTATTTATCTGAAGCAATATGGCGTAAGCAGGAGAACCTATAATGAATAGATTAGCCAATGGATGAGGTTTTCATTGAATTCCTCGAGAGGGAGTCGTTTCTCAGATCTATAACTCATTGAAATCTAATGTAGAGATGGTTCACATAGTCTAACTGTTAGCAACATATATACAAATTGAACCATCTATACATATTCTCACAAAATGCTTAGCATACATACATTCATTTCCTTACATACATGTTCAATACTTACATTATCGAATAATTACATAGATTACATAATTATAATGTTTAATCCCGAATTATTATTATACAGTATTTTATGCTGAAAGCAATGTAATAATATCTGTAGATATAATATGATATATAGATGCTTTATAATAACTGCGCGTCAACCTTATCGAGGGTCCACGCTAATCTTCTCCCTGTTGCTCCACTTTCAGTATATGCTCAAGAATGACAAGGATAACCCGTAATTATTATAAAGTATTTGCATATTATATATTATATATTATTATTTATATGTTATTACTATATTATTACATTTGCAAATATTTTCACAGTGTAAATAGCTACCAGTGTGCCTATACCACGCAATTGTTTA
>KN716217.1:11616-41559 GCA_000816705.1 Dictyocaulus viviparus | reverse complement strand
AAATTATTATTTATATGTTATTACTAGATTATTACATTAGCAAATATTTTCACAGTGTAAATAGCTACCAGTGTGCCTATACCACGCAATTATTTATAGCATGAGTTTGTCTCGTGAAGGTACCTTGGCCTGGTATGTCGCGAGGCTACGTCGCGCAACTCCAGGTGGCGGATAGAGTGTGGATTCAAAAGTAGGACTCCCAGATTCTGTAGTGCTCGTTGACTCATACATTCTGTATGCACATAGATACATCTATGTAAGCGTGCGTACTTGTGCCTAGATATATACGGATTGCATCCTGCACGTCTATCCCACAAAAAGTCCGCAATTGAACGACTAAGAAGTACATGGGTATATGGTTAGTAGTCACTCTTAAATAAATTCCAGTCTACTCATTCGGTGGCATGCTGCCCATAAGTAAACTAAACCACGAAACGGCACTGTAAACTAGCCATGGGAACAATCGCAAAACATATTAGCACAAATGGGCCTCATTTCCCTGAGCCGAAAAAGTCTCTCATTCCCATACGGCAATGTCGGGTAGAACGAGTACGTAGAAGCTGTCAAAATCTTAAGGTCAAACTAGGCTGCTTAAACAGGAAAGCAATAAGATGGCGATTTGTATATATAACGCGCAAACGCTTACATCAGAATTCTCCATAGAAGACCTTCTCATACATGCCAAAAAAATCAGATACGATGTGATTGGACTGGCCCTAACCAAACCATACAAGCCGCTGTGAGCTGTTTATAACGCTGGTGAAAAACTGTTGATTGGAACATACAATGACAGAGGTAACGGTGGCGTAGGTGTACTCGTTTATTCGAACTTGATCATAAAATGCATTCGTTTGAACAACGAACGACCCAAATCGGACCTTTAAAGTTGAAAAGACGTGGTGAAAGACCACACATTCTAAAAGTTGAAGAGCATTGTTGAAGATTTTAATGCTGAGATTGGCCGTAAAAAAACGATTGAAGAACATCACTTTGGTACTCACAGACTCAAATGAGCAGGAAGAGCAGTTATTAAAGTTTATCATAACGAAAAAGTTGATCTATGGTAATTCACGACTTTGAAGGCTTTACCCTTACGATGAATGTGGAAAATCCTAGTAAGTAGGTTCTGCCTAACGTATGTCGCAATTGTCCCAAAGTTCACTACGAGATCTGACTATCGACTCCTTAGCGCCAAACTTATCTTTACGCCAAAAGAATACTGAAAAGTGAAAAATAAAAATGAATTCTCACAGTTAAAGCAAATTGGAATTTATACAACTGCTTAATGGGAAGATGCCGTCATTGACAACATTGAGAATTTGACCGGCTAATTAGATGCCTTCACTATAGCACCAAAAATGTCTCGAGCTCGATAACTACAAAGAGACGATGTCTTCAAAAACTCTTGAGTTCATACAGCAACGTGGTGTAGGTAATTCTGCAGGCAATTGCCGATTAACGTCGAATTTGCGAAACGCTGCAGATGAACGATAAAAGAAGATCTCAAAGACAGAAGAGCAGAAGAGATGAATGAAGCAGCTGAGGCTGACAAAATCATTCGCTAGGCCAGCCGATGCTTCAGAAATCACAGAGCAAAGATGACTGCTTTCCAACGCCATGACGCAACACTTACTTCTTCCATAAAAGCAATAGAGAATCTACAATTACTACTTGGACCTTCTTGATAGCAACGTTCGTCTACGTCCATGTAATGAGGGGAAGGACGATTATGTTGTTCCAAACGCTCTTTCTTTGGAAATCCGACATGCTATATCGTCGATTAGAAATTGTACAGCTACCTGGTCAGACAGGCTTGGAATCTGAAGAACCTGTCGCTAGTTCTCGTCGAAACACTGGCTCGACTCTTCGCACGCTACCTGTCCGGATACCATGTTCCAAGTCAATAGAAAACTAGCAGGACCGAGTTGCTGCACATAAAAGGAGACGTTCACGACATTGGTAACTATCACTCAATCTGCCTATTGTCAGTCGTCCATAAGCTTTTCATACAGGTCATCCTAAACAGTATTGACAAAACATTAGAGAGCAATCAAAGTTTCAAACAGGGTTTAGCACGATAGACCACAAGACTCATAGAAAGCTCACGAGAATATAACAAACCACTTTGTCTCACCTTCATTGATTTTTTACAAACTTTCGATTCTGTACAGACACAAGAGCTCATAGAAGTTTGACTAATCAAACTTCCGACTCCGTATATCAAGATTCTTCGTGAGCTATATAAAAATTTCACTACCAAAATTATTTCCCCTTCCTACCAAAACATCATCATCGACGTTAAAATGAATGTTCAACAAGACGATACTATTTCTCCAAAGCTTTTCACAGCCACTCTTGAGAGCATCTTGCGAAAACTGGAATGGGATGCAATGGGATGCAATGGGATACAATGGGAACATGGGAGTGAAAATCGACGGTCGGCAACTTCATCAATCATATTCATCACACCAAACATCGAGCAAAGAAGTTAGCCGACTTTGACAGTGCTTATGAAGAAATCTTGAGTTAAACCGTCAAAATACTACGGTTATGAGAGACGGATACGTTTCTGATGATCCATTCACGCTCAACGGAAAGAATGTATTCGAGTGCTCATACTACGTGTACTTCGGTTATGAGACCAACATGATAAACGTATACCACAAGGCTTAGCTTAGCAGAATGGAACGAACGGCTCGGCGAACAAATAAGGGCATCAAAGTCGTTTTAAAGAGAACGAAGAAGACAACGTTCTGAGCTCATCACTTTGCCATGACTAGTCTTCTTCCGCACACGCCAAGCTTTCGTAGATTAGGCGCGTCCGACACGTGATTCGCACGAATGGTAACAAGAGAACACTAGTTGTAGGTTGGATCCCACTAGACATCAACGCACTGCAGGAAGGTTTGACCAAGAGGTCGACCACCAAGGTGCTAGAAAGAGATGATGATGCTCAACGAATCCCTAGAGCAAAAAGAAATCATTGGACTACCATCGCGCGCGATAGGGACAAATGGAAGCTTTACTAGTGCCCGCTCCATTTAGTCAATGATCAACAGGAACATAGGTAAACCAGATAGTTGATGCTTGCCAATTATCCTAAGGTGTTGTTAGCAAATTCAATAAAGGAATATAAAACCACACTTAATTTTTAATAATACTAAGATGAATAATTGATTGAAAATAAAATGTCTATTATATGAATAAAGAAGGCATTAAGTGAAAATTTACAATATGCATTTTATCTATAATTTGCTTCAATTTTAATACTTTGATAAGCTGTTACGTTGCAGAGAACAATATTGGAAAAAAGAAAGAAGTGGAAATACAGTGTGGACTCATTAGCTTCATATTAAATGATCAGATACTAGACGAAAAGAAACTGGTTTGAAAAACAATTTAAGCCATGTATTATTACATTGAAACCGAATAGGTGGTACATGGTTTCTATAACGAGGAGAAGAAGGATTATTTGAGAGTAATTATAAAATATAGGGATGAGTGGGAAATGCGCTACTCTCAATTTTTTCTTTTTCGCACTCGCCGTTGATTCGTTGCTTTGGTAACGGAATGCACTGAGCTTCATAATGCGATTATGAGGAATACACAGTAACTGAAACTAAAAAGAAGCTGTTATCGATTAGCTGGTGATGACAAAAACGAAAACTGCATGGAATCTATTGCCTTCTGTCTTTCTACTTTATTTATTTTGCTAACGTATTAAGCTCGTCTACAAGAAAAACATCTATCGTATTCTATTCCGAGTTTTATTTACGTTCTTACTTGCTAGTGGTGACTAGCAAATTACAAGTCGTCCTTTAATAATCTTTCTAATGTCCCTTCTTTTACAATCTATTTTCAGATTAGTGAAATTTCCATAAAAACATATCACGCATCACTTATTGGTTCTGACAAAATTGTTGCTCATCTTCAAAAATGAACACTGTGAAAACGACCTGAAAAGCAGACGGCACTACTACCTATCACTGAAATGCCCCTTTAAAATTGTCGCGTCTCGCCAATTTTCTCGATTTCATGTTGCAGTTCTTTTAGTATGTTGAGGTCTACTTACTATGTGGAGAAAAATTGCCACTATTTACAAATCACGATTTTGAATGGATAGAGCAGAATGGAAGACATCCTGAAGTAGAAAAGTGTTTCTTTTTTTCTAAAGTGTTGGAAAGTGTAGAAGTGTAGAAAAAGAATCTGTGGCATGTTGTGCTGAGACTGCTTTGGTGTCTTACTATGCTGAAGATATTTTCTCATGTGACGTACGAGTTTTGCATGTAATTGGTGGCCACCAACTCCAATAAAGCGTACATTTTTAATATTTTGTCCAAGAGCTGTGCCACTTTTAATGCTTTCTGTAGTGACCTAAATTTCAGATGAACGAATTTGAGGTGACTTTTTTTCGTACTTAATGATTGCTAATGTAATGATGGGGGGAAAGGTTGTTGTAAATCCACTTGTCGATTCCATATCATGGAGGCAAAAGATCAGTATCCCGTCTTCGTTGAGCAAAGCTGACCGAGGAACATAGTAATTGCAAAGGTCCCGACAACATTTCTTCAGACTTGTTCGTTTCTGAATTGCTTCTAATAATCTTTCTTGTTTGTACCAGTTTGAATCTTCCTGCAACGATATTTTGCAGCTGGCCCTGATTATCAAATATGTCAAACGGGTTGCAGTTGGATCTGAGATTTTCTGCTCTTTTCGAACATTTTCATGATTTACGCAGAAATGCGTTTTTATATTTTAGATTGTAGTACTAAGGCATATTAGGCATATACTAACAGTCCTTTCACAAGCAACTGATTGTTTCCAGTCGAGTCTTCTTTGGTTTCTCATCCCTATTAACCGAAAACGATTTTTTTCTTTTTTTTTTGCGTTCACATAATTTCTTCTCTGGACCTTTGCTAATGACTCTTTAAGGGGGTGATTGAATCTACTTTGGAAAATTTTTATTGTCCCTGTGTCGTATCGAGATGTCATCATATCCGGCTGGTAAGAATATGGCTCGTTATGTTTGGCGACTCGCATCTCCAACAGCAATGCTCTTTAACAAAAATTGAGTTCACATTAAAAAAGGGTACTACCGACAATGCTGCAAGACGATCTCTATTTTCATCCCAATATCCCAGTTCAAACTTTCCGATCCTGTAGTGTTTTTCATTATCATCCCCATTCTAGCGTTGAACTTGTGATAACAAGTTTAAACAAAGGTTCTTTATTTACGATAACTTTCTAAAACCGATTGTGAATTATGTTGCAACGGTGTTTATATTTGATGTTTATAATCTGCGTGATAGATGTTTTATAGCAATAACAAATTTCAATTTGTTTCTTTTTTCGAGAACTCCCTTAGTGTTAACGAATACACATTTTCATGGCCTTGTTGGGGAAATGGACATATATCGACACAGAATTGAAGCACTTTGGTCAGCAACTTGTAGTCTTCCTTTCTTCGGAGCAAATTTTCGTCTATAGTCGGGTCTTCCTTTATTTACCAGTCATTTGAAGAAAGCATGTTGCTAAGAATGCCCTTGTCATAGTTGCAGTTTTTCAGTTCCGATAGTTTTCATTTTCATGAGGAAATCAGGAAAAATCTGGCAGAAAATCCTTTTTAGAAAAATATGGCCGAATTATATCTTCAATCCTAAAAAGCGGTGATCTTATTCGGAACAGAAGCCAGGTGCCACCAAAGAAGCACCATCTTCCGCTCGTGAGAATATAACTGATTTTGGCATGAGTTGTGCTCCCCTCTAAAGATCAATTTTCATGATAGAGAGATATTTGACGCATTGAAGTCGTCAACAGAAAATTTCTGAAACGACTTTTACTTACGGATCATGTCCTCCAACATGCTGAAAAACACATCTACTTCGGTTTTCATCAGCCATACTAATTGGTGAGTAGTAGTTGATGTTACTGACATTCTTCTGGAATGGATGCTGAAGACAAGGAATCAGCCGTGAAGATCTTGTACGAAATTACTATATCTACGACAGGTAGGTGTACGAAGAATCAAACTTCAAACTTCTCTACCATTTCGTGACGGAAATTTACATACGCTAATGAAAAGGGCTTCGTAATATGACCATCAGCCTTAAGAAGTGTATAGAGGTCGGCGTCTAAATAGACTGTTCTGGAATTGCAGACAAAGAGTGAAAACCAGTATCTATGTCGTGTATTTCAAGTATTCGGCCTGTATGTTCCCAATAACGTCACGTTTATACCGAGATTTAGTCACTTTCCACCGATTGTTTTGCCATCCGACGTCCAAGGCAATGGAAATCAGTGTGTGATATATTAAGACGGAAACCCGTGTGCTAAAGTAGCTATTAATTCCCTGAAATCTTGAAAACAGTTTACATTAATAAAAATACTTCAGCAGTGAATACAAGCTGTTAAAATATTAAGCAACAAAAAATACATTTCATGGTTAATTGAGGCTCAAAATTTTGATACCGCAGATGAAAATAGGGCACTAATATGCTCATCACAAAGTACTAGTTGATGCATCCAAATGACTATATGTACCCAAAAAATTTTCATTAATAACCTAAACCATGACATTGTTGTATTACACAAAGTGAACTGATAAAGGTTAAGGGGACGTAAACACAAAGCATTTCTACAAGTCCTCAAGTATCAAATCTCGAAAGGTGTAGGCATTGCTAACTAGACGTATCATTATGTTGTTAGAAAAGAAGAAGTTTTCTTTATGATATACTCTTCATATCAAGATGTATGCAGGGATACAGCTGTCGAATCTTTATGTCAATACATCGATTATTGAATAGGACCACCTTGATTTTGTATATTTCAACAGGAATATTGCACAGAATTCATATAATTAACAGGACGATAACCATTCATGTTATACACATAGCAACAATATAAACTATAAACAGCAAATAAACAAATATTGAAAATTTATCAAGAAGTTTCCACTGCTCAATTAGATAACCTTCCGTAAGCAAAGAAATTTCAAAACAACGAAGGTTTCCAGAGAGTAGCATTTCTACTAATACCGTTAATTGTGTCATAAACACTGCTGTTAGCTTCTGGTAGAGTCCAGTCAAAGTGAGGCGCATCAACATATGCAGTTCCCTTGTTGTTGATCAAATTTACAGGAGACAACGTATCTATATAACGCATAATCTTAAAAATAGAAGTCAATTACAATTCATTGAGTTAACTATGCATTATGAATTCGGCAATAGCATGATGTATTATCATCTACAAAAATATATATCAATATAATATTAATATGCAATATATTAATACTTTAACGTCCAAAATATCTGGTTCAAATCCAAAAATCCTTGTTACATATAATAATATTGAACGGGTACGCAACGCGCAATCATGGCGCAAGCATTTGATTACGAAGTGTGGACGAGTATCAACAATATTCACAATATCAATAGAGAAAATCTCTTGAAAATTGAAATACATAGATGGTGTAGCAATTCTTGCTACTTCCCATCCATTCACCAATAAGGAAATCACCCCTTAATATAATGATAATGATGATCCTACATATCATTCATAAGATTCTGATAGGATAAAGGTATAAAAGGGCTTTAGCCCTTCATTGATACTTTACCTTTACTTCTCTCCTTCTCATCTGCTTCTTTTTCTCCTACTTATTGTTGGAGTTATTGTGCAACACTCTATTGTTGGACCTCATCACACATCTGTTCTTCCATCGACCATACTTCTTCTCAATCTCTATCAGGAAAGGACTCTTTCATCTACATACGTTTTCTATTCGTATCGCCATCGATACGATATTTTGTATTCTTTTACTATTTTATAATAAAGGTCTATTATCCAAGTTTGAGGCACCCCACCCAACTTTGGGATAAACCATACGGCTACCGAACCCGAGCCAACATAGATGGTCTTTCCCATAGTCTCCACGCATAACCTCTGAAGTTTTCCTTATTTGTTGTGCTATCTATACAATTTTCTTGCCTGAATTTCGATTTCACTTCAATTGTGTAGTTGTCAAACAATATTTGTTTAAAATACCTCGATGGCTCGTGTAAGAAATGAGCAAATGTGCACTTATACTACAGTCATCTCATAATTAAATCTCAGATTCTGTAACTATAACAGTGGATTACCTAAAGTTGTTAATGTACCGCAACATAATCCAATTAAGGATAAAAACAAGCAACGATGCAATCTGTCACACTCTAGATGTGCGTCACTTATATGTTTTCTTAATGCCTTTGTAGTGTTTGAATGCGAGAATCCTACACATTGACTTTAGACGATCGATCTTTTGTCAATTCAGTGTTGTTTATCTTTTTATGTTATTCCGATACCAATTCACGCACAACAAAGGAAAGAAAGCTTGATTCGCCTGAGGATATACTCAAACTTCCGTGTCATTGCTGCCCTTCTCACTGTGTTACGCGCCCCAAATTTACTTCTGTTCTTCAAGTTTTTACGACATTTCATTAAATATCTGTACTAATATCCATAAATGTGAAAACTGGCCTCTTTCTAGATATCCAAACTGTGAAGAAAGCATATATTTCGTGGTACATTCATTTTTGATGCATGAAGAATCTGACGGTAATTGGAGTATAGGTGAATTCACAGACAATGGCGTCATCAAAGACATCTAAATGTGACAATCAATTACGAATATTACAACAGAAACAGATCCATAACATACGTGTTCGAAACAGAAGCCGTGTTTGCAATCGCTGAATACGTGGTAAAAAGACAAATCAGGATGTTCAGTGGCGTTGCTTTTCAACACCGTGAGATTGAATAATTTTTCGAGATCAGGTGTAATTGACTGTTCCCTTAATCCTCCTCTGTCAGGCAAACTAAAACAAACTTTTCCCTCTCATGAAAAAACGGTGTATAAAGAAAACACTTACTCATCCTGAAATATATTCTCACACGCATTTTTCTCATAAATAAAGCTTCGGTCAGCAGATATAACGCAAGTACGATCCAAGAACGAACGAAAAACCTCGAATAAACGGGTAAATGACTCAAAATACCCTTCAGAATACTACATTAAATCACAAAGTTACATGAGACGACGATCCAGAAACTACTTCGCTATGCTTTACACTTTCTTTGAGAAGTCGAACTGCCACAGTGCCATACCTTTCAGTGTGGTCATCTCGCAAATATAGAGGTGGTAAAGCAGATAGAACGCGGGTGACTACCCCAGGTAAAACTGATTCATCGCTAGCGTTGCTTTAAATAACATAGATAATCAAAACTAAGAACAGGAATTAATCATTGTTGACAAGGGTTAGTCGAAATTCACCAGAGCATAGGGGTAGATGCATGGAAACTTGAAGGAGTAGAAAATTTCTCTTGATGCATTGTTGCTAAGTTTTTGACTGAGCTGTGAAATCGCTGTAATAAGTTCATTATTGTGATACCACACAATGAGCAAGTACAAAGCACGAATAGATAAGAGTAGAATGAGGTTGCAAACATGCCTTACGAACTGGCTCCATGCTCACATCGTCATTTGACAAACCAAATTCGCTAGATTCATTGCTATCCTTCCACATATCTTGACTAAATAATGTTAAAAAATAACAGAAAGTTTTTCGATTAAATTCGAGACGAAAGCTAGTACATGCGCAGAATATCCTCTAAGTACTAATAAGCCATTTGAAAAGAATAGATTCAGGAGTACCTAAGGCAATAAACATGCACCTGTATCCATAAGCAGACTGATGAGGTTTCTTAATAATATCATCCAGACGACAATTAATTTCTCGACTTGTCCAGGTGCCATCTTCTTTATCATTCGAGTTATTGGTCACAGTTTGATCTCGATAATCTTTTAAAAACTAGCTAACACGAATTTCTACTAAGCACTATAAATTTCAAAATATAATGCAGCTAATAAGAAAGTTCTAAAACTGTGGACAAAAATCAGAAACTATTTTAAAATAGACTGATGTAAGAAACATACTCCTTGCACGTTTAGAAAGCGAACTGCACGAAAATCCTTTACTTATAGGACACTTCTTACTGAAAGAAAAAACTTTTTCTCGACGTAGAAAACCAGACACTATACTTTCGAAAGTTTAACAGCCTCCTAAACGCAAGACCAAATGGAAAGGCTGCGGGCAATCACACCTGGCAATATCATAATATTGACGTCCATCTTGCGGATGTTGAAAAATAAGGGGTCTGGAATCGAATGTAGTTTCCGAGAAACTTGCTTCAACTTCAGGAGCAACAAGACGTCTGATCTGTTTCTTCGACTACAAATAAAGACTACGAGATCATATCTGTAACAACCATGAAAACGTAGACACCTTACCGTTTCCCTGACTGCTGACGAGACATCGTTGACTACAATATTGGAATTTTTCGCATTTTGAAACAAACCGACACGCTGAGCTAATGTCGCATGAGACGATTGGGAATCATTTCCTGTTTGTAAATGGTTTCCATACCACTCATAATTTTTGCAATAATTTTGCTCCTCATCAACTAAATATATATCTATTAGTAACCAACACTAAAACTACCGTAACAGCAAAACTCTTCTTCCCCCTTCTTCTATGCTTACCCGGTTTTTTTTTCTGAAAGTTTTATGACGTATAAACTTGGAATTTCCACGAAAGCCACGTGCACATCCTCTGCTTGTTAAGGAGGATATCCGAGAATGTGGTCTATGTAGTGGAATGAAGGTTCTTTTGGACATTTCAGATTCTTCTACTTTTTCCTTAATGATTATTGCAATACATTGTTGCGATACGCCTTATGTACAAAAAATGTACAAAGATTAGATACCGATGAATAAATCGACACCAAAGATCAACATTCATAAGTGCCGTTCACTCACAAATGTAAACTAGTGTGTACGTATGTTGAGTATTGACGCGTTTCTACGTACCTATATAATATTGAGCCGTAATTAGTGGATGATTGATCCAAATTGTTTAGGATCTAACAATGAAAAATTAGTGTTATCAATAGTTGTTCGTGCTACTTGGGTACTTATGAGTGGTGAATAAATAGTAACAGATGAGCAGGTGTATAAGAACACTGATTACAATACATGTTTTTGTTGGACCCAATTTGGCTTTCAAGCAATGAGTGCACAAGAAATATGAATAGGAACAAGAAGCATTCACAGCTAACTGACCATATTTTCCCTTACACTCACTTCCGTCTCCTAAGTGTCGCTATTATATTGCAAATCATGATGACTTCACAATCTAAATACATATTTTGAGATTCCAGGTTTGTTCCGTGCGAAGTAACAGGAACGACATACGTTCTTTGTGTACAAATTTCGATGAGTTTCTATTTAACACTTATTTGTTCACTGGCGTTATCGAAGTGGGACAAAAATTTCAATCTCTCTATTTCGTTATTAAAACGATATTATTAGCGAAGCGGAGCTGGTGATAGCTGTCAGCCGCCGATGCTCATTCCTATATCTCCTCATTTATACGTGATTGATTGTCTTAAGAGTTTCCATGAACAAAACCAGCTTAATAGTTTTGCTTTCAGTAAACCATAACTTTATTAACTCCAGAAAACGATGTTTATGAAGAACGGATACGTAACTGATGCCCCATTTACGCTCAACGGAAAGAATATTTCCGAATGCTCAAGCTATGTGTACCTGGGTCGTGAGATCAATATGATGAACGACTTAGCACCAGAGCTTAGCAGAAGGAAACGAGCGGCTTGGGGAACATATGAAAGCATCGAAGACGTAGTGAAGAGATCAAAGAAGACAAAGCTCCGAGCCCTCCTTTTTGATACGACGGTTCTTCCTGCCCTAACGTATGCTTCAGGAACTTGGACATTACGAAGGCGGGATGAACGTTCATTGAGCACAATACAGCGCTCAATCGAAAGGGTAATGCTTGGCGTTTCCCGCATCAAAAGAAGGAATACGAAGTTCCGATCTACGTCAACGATCAAAAATCAGAGACGCAGCCGTATACTCTAAGCTTTTGAAGATTAGGTGGGCTGTACACGTGATGAGCATGAATGATGGCCTGTGTACACGAGCTGTAAGTGACTGGATCCCACTGGACATCAACCACACTGCAGGAAGATCACCCTACCAATAGTGTGACCTCTCCACCAAGGCTCTGGAAAGGATAATGATGCTCAACGAATCCTTAGAGCGAAAAGAACTCACTGGACTATCCTTGCGCGCGATAGGGAAAAATGGAAGTTTTACTGGTGCCCGCTCGACCTAGTCGATGATCAACGGGAATCCAGGTAATCCAGGTAGATAGGTAGGTAACCCATAACTTTGCGTTGATGATGATGTCTTTTTAAAATGGCATTGTTTTGGATGTGGTTGCATGATTCACGATGGATTTTGACGTTCCAAGTTTCAGTCGCTTATTTATTCAGTTGTTTTAGATCGCTTCTGGCCAAATGGCTTTTTTAGATCGTTTATGACGAGAAAAACTTGTGTTTTGTACTCTCCCGTTTCATCCCTGAGTCTCTTCACTGTGTGAATATTTTTTTTTGAATTTTTTTGAAAGTTGCTAGCTAGCATTCTCATTCTTAATCTAACGTTATCCCAATACAGTTAAGTATGGCTCGTCTGAGAAGCTATAGACGAGAGACAACAGCCAGATCAGGTGACGTTGGCCAATGTCATTACCGTCTTGTTTTTGTGTAGCAACTTTACAATGCAACAAACGGCGTGCGTAGAATTTGTGTATCCAGCGTATTGATGAAGACTGGCGGTGAATTATTAAGATAGACATATTGGCTTGGGTTCGGTAGCCCTAAAATTTATTCCAAAGTCGGGTGATGTACCTCATACTTCTATGAATAAACTTTTATTGAAAATATACAATATAAACACAAAATAATGTATCGATGGTGATACAATGCAGAGTGTGTCTACGAAATCAAACTGCCCTGATAGAAAGTCAAGAGAGAGGTTTATCGAGAGGATTTTCGATAGAAGTGTCGATGTAGGGAAAACATGCTCCGAAGTTGATGAATCTTTTGTGGTGGGCGGGACGCGCCAACGCATTCGTGTTCAACGTGATATCGTGGAGATGGTTGGGAACGAGCTTGGTCTATAAACTGACTTGAGTTGACCACTCTTCATCAAGTCAGTGCTAGTTATCTTACCACATTTCTCTGGTACCAGTTTACCAGTCCCGAAGGGATGGTGGAATTGGTAGGTCGGGGAGACGGCCACGAACAGATTTGGGCATACGTGTCACTATGGCACCTCGATCACTGCGCCACTGCTCCCCAATTATTAAGATAGTCTAGGACAATTTTATCTGGTTCAGATGTTGCACGTTTTTTTTTTGAATGAATGGTACGTCGAATTTGCGAACGAAAGGACTTTTCAAAAATTCCTCTCATAAAATTTTCACATTTAGGTGTACGAATGTGGCTATCGAAGTGTAGAACTCATAAATATTTTCCCGTTTTGCTTTGTTGGAGCTGAGAAGTGTTCCAACTTAACAGCTGAAAGTGATAACATTGATTTCTACCTGATGAAGTTTTGACGGAGACTGCAAAAGTTTTTTTTCGTTTAGGTACTTGAACCATTATTTCCTTCTCCTTCCTTCAAAATCCATTAACTCTTCTTTGCAAAACTTATCAAAATAAGTCGTCTTAATTGGTGTTTGCTCTTAGCTGTTAATGCTAAACGATAATAAGAAACTTCAAGTTCCTATAGGTCGAAGTTTTGAATAATTATTATTATTTCAGCATAGCACTTTTTAGCGTTCTCCTAAAGGTGCTGGATTAATGAACTACATACCCGGTAAACGCTATCAAGTCAATGAAGCTATCTTCTGAAATGCTGTCTGAATAATTGCAATAGAATGGGATTTACAATGGTTCTAATGTTTCTGCTCCTGAATATTAATATCTTCCATACATTTCTTGAAAACAAAGGAAATTAATCTGCGAGCAGGAATAGCTGTTGCGAAAGGAATGGATCGATGTGCATTTAGAGAATACTCTCTCGAGTAATCTATACTTTATCATTTGAATTATATGGGAAGTAGATACAAATCATCTAATTATATTGTTTGCTTTTCTCTTAATAGCCATCATATCGAGGCGAGTAATGCGCGAACGTCCTAATTCATAAAATTGTTTTGACATCGTGCTTAGCCTCTGGTACCGACATACATAGTTTCAACATCCCTAGTCACCGCCCATTCCCTATATGAGCAGCTACAGTAAACATCTCATCCATACTCTTTACTCATTACATCCAACACGATTCGTCGTTATTTCATGTTACAAGTCTCATACAATTTCCAGGATTCATGACGTATTCTTTTTGATCTTCATATATCATTCTCACTTGTTGCATCTGATTAATAAATGTTATTGGACTGAATAATCACATCCTTATGAATACTATTATGTATGTTCTTGATTTATCGTTATTGTAGTCTTGATGTAACATTTTGTTTTGTTTAAATAAAGGTTTAATTACCCAGGTTTGAGGTTCCATTACACAAGCTCGAGGCGAGCAGTACAAAAGACTAGCATGAAAAACTGCTTACCGTTTCGAAGACTACCTCAATTTAAGCATATGAATACCTCGCCCATTAGCAACAAGCAGACAAATAATAAAGAAAATCCATTCCACGTATAATCACATATATCAATCATCCCAAAATCCTACGTTGAGTGAAACCCAATGATTTTCGTTACTATTCACCACGTCTTTGGTATTATTGCTTACATAATTTATTGTTGTTGTTCACAGTCACTCTTGAAAACATCATGCGAAAATTGGAATAGGGCGATATGAGTCGAGAATCAACCTCACCATTTTCTCTTCGCCAATGATACCGTGTTCATTACACCAAGCATCGAACAAGCGAAACAAATGTTGGCCGATTTTGACATTTGCTCGTGTGAAGAAAATGGCCTACAATTGGGTCTTAAGAAAACAATAGAGGCGCAGTGGTGGAGGCGCCATAGTTAAATCACTGTGTAGACAAGGCTCGCATTCATCCACCTTCATGGGATCACGTTGAACACAAATACGTGGGCTCGTACCGCCATAATGGTTTGATCAACGCCAAAGCTTATGCTATGTAGAGAATACTCTGCCGAGCATTCTCTACTTTATCACCCAAATCACGTGCAGGAGAAAGTCATATTATGTGTCGTATGGATGTCTGGCCGCTGAGTCATACGCCAATGGCCCAATTCACAAGGGTTCACAAGTATTTCAACATCTAGACTCCGCCCACTCCTGCATCCCCTATATAAGCAGCCGCAGCAAACATATCTAATCCTCTCCTTACTCATCACCTCTAACGCAGTCCCCTTTCGTCCTTACTACTGAAGTGACTGTCGCAATGTCATTACATTACAACTCATACAATTCCTATCATTCATAACGTATTCCCTTTAGTCCTGATATGTCATTCTCACCTTTCGTATCTGATAGTTAGATATTATCTGATTGTGTAATTACATCTTTACTAGTCCTATTATGTATGTTCTTGATTTATCGTTATTGTAGTCGTAATGTAGTATATTTGTGTATTGTGTAAATAAAGGTTTAATTACCCAAGTTTGAGGTCTGGCTGTCGACGCCTAACTGGGTAACACCTAGTGTAGCGCTGCCTTTGCTTCTGACGAAGAAACGCACTCAAATCTGCCACTACATGCTAGCTTATCTGCGAAAACGATGTTTATGAAAAAAAGGATATGTTTCTAATGCCCCATCGCAAAAAAAGGATATATTCCTAATGCCCATCGCAGAATTTAATGGAAAGAGCATCGCAGAAGCCATGTGTGTCTAGGTCGTGAATTCAGTATGAATGACTTCGCACCAGAAACTACCTGAATAGAACCAGCTGCTTGAGGAACATAGAGAAGGTCAAAGACGTAGTAGAGAGGAAAAAGTACAAATTAAGAGCCCACCTTTGCGGCACTACGGTCCTCCTTGCCTTAACCTATGCCTCAGAAACTTGAACATAACGAAAACATGATACTGAACGTAATTCAACACTCCAACAAATCGGTGGTGCCAAGCGTTTCCCGTTTCACAGAAGTAAGAGTGTGAATTCGTACTTCTGAGCTACGTCAGCGATCAAAGATCAGAGGCGCAGTCGAGCTTCTGAAGAGCTTTTTAAGATTGGATGGCTACAACAAGTGATGCGTACAAATGAAGGTCGGTGCAAACGACTGGAAATGATAGGATTTCAGTGATTATCAAACGCGCAGCAGGTAGACCACCTAGTTGACGCTATGATCTCTTCAAGGTCTTGTATGAAGATTACAATGTTCAGTGAATTGCCGTAACGAAATTCATCGCCCTTTTGCACACGATAGGTGATAAAGGAAGTTCCAATAGCGGGAGATTTCCATTGAAAGACTAACATAAAAAGCAGAAATAGAAGCTTCAGTAACTAACAGTTGTCATGTATGGTGCTGCCTGGATGAACTAAGGTTTTTCCGAACCAGTGAAATGCTTAGATTTGAAATTCATTCCATCTGAAGTTGCAGTCCGGACAATTAAGACTGCTAAATTCGGTATTCATATATTGTCGTATCATTATTAAGTGTCTGATTTTGCGATTGGTTATTCAATGGAATCGATTTTAATGACTCTAAAAGGAGTTGGTTTTAATGACTACGCATAAATACTGATTACACCAACATCAAAGACAACTCTGTTTCTCATTTTTCATGTACCGAAGAAGAATTTCCCTTTGAAGAACAAGGCATAATGGTTAGAATCTTCTAGCTTTGGGCAGCTTAATGAAACGGTGCTTAATTTTTTGGCTTATCTATGAAATTATTCAATAGGTTGCGGGTTTAAATTCGTGCATTATACGTGCAGTATCACCTTGGTGTTTTGTAACAGCTGTCTCATTTAGATAATTGGATTTGGCCTCGGTATTTAAACAGCTTACTTTTCCTATCCAACGCTGGCCTATCAAAACAACTTAGTGGAGTGAGGCTCATTTCTTTTGAGAAAAACTTTCAATATCACTGAAGGATATTGTACTCGCGGGCAACTTGTATACTATTGAGTAAACAAAGAGCTTATTTCTCTGGTAGCGACTCTGAACAGCTTCCTATGTTACTCGTTCGATTGCCGACTTTAGGTCTAATCAATCTGTAGGGTACAATCGGAATACAACAACTGAGTGATCATATCCGCGTATTCCTATAATAATGCACTTAGAAAAGATGAGCCAATTCAATGCAACAAAATCAGGATATTGGTCGTTTTTGATCTTCTATTGACGCCAATGTTCCATCATTTGACATGCTAATTACGTCAAGATACTGAAAGTTGTGATTAATTAATGATATTAACCTAGTTGCAAAGCATCCTGACAAGAAAGATATAAAAGTGTTGAAATTGAAATGATCTCCGATTTCATATGATCAATTTATCCAGTGTATATCGTATTTTGAATAGAATTCTTACTTATCTAGATGATCTTTTAAATAGAGTGCAAACAAGACCAGATAAGTCGCTCCATGCGCAGCAGCCCTGTCCGACTTGTTGCATTACCGTGGACTAAAATATTTAAGCTTATCTATGCTACTGGCTTTTTTTTAAATGTATTTTATGATCATTGTTGAACCACACTGTTTGTGAACGTTACATTCTTATTTTGCCAGGAGATTAATTACAGTGGAACATTTATTTTAATGTTTATTTTCCATACAATTTATAAATGCCTAGTGAACAACGTTCGAAAATATAATGGCTGCTCCGACAGTGAACAGTGCAGATCAGAAGCTCATCAATAAGTTCGCTCGTCTTCATCAAAATTTTATGCAAGTCAAGGTTAGTTGGGACTCAAAATTGTGGTACTCTGTGTTTATTCATATTATCTTATAATGTCATTATGAGCATTTGCTCGTCGCAGCTGGTATATTCAGTCCTAACTATGTAAAATCAGAATCTCTTCTAATATGATTGCAATATCTATCCCGTTGAATCACGATTCACAATGAGTACTGATGATTCTCTTTCGATGTTCTTTCAGTATCCTGTCGAATTTTAATTGTTTGACGTTCAGATTTTAATACTAGATTTTCGGATTGTAGTGATTCTTATTGCTGTTTAATAATACATCCAGAGATAATTCTGCTTTGTCTTTTGCTGGTCTTTAATTTCTTTTCTTTTTGTATAAACCAGTGCTTAAGGTGATTATTATAAACAAGTTTGTCAAAACAACACAAATTTTTAGTTATTTGATTTTCTTGCAGTCTAGCTCTTTTACATCTACATAAATGTGATTTCTATTCAAAGTATTTTACCACTGTTATAAATTCAGGTCTTTTTAAATCCAAAATCGGTTCGAAAGTTTTACGACTAGTAGATGTCATCGTTTTAAAATAGTTGCGATGAAAGGATTGTTTCACTCTAAAATATAAATTTAGGACGATATTAAAGAGCTTTCAAATGATTTGTTGAATATTACGGAGGCAGCTGACGAACTTTCATTGTTGGATGCTGAAGACAGTGAAGTTGTTCCATTCCGGATTGGTCAGACCTTCGTGCATTTTACTAATGTAAGTGAATGAGAAAGTGTCTACGGATTTTGATTGCTTCAATGCTGCATTTCTTTATATAATTAAATTTTTTTATTTGAATATTGAACATGAGCGTAATTTCCCATTTACATTGTCTTATGGTTGATAGTGTATATGAAAATGTCTTTTTTTCTACATTGAGCGAGAATTACCCACGTTTTGTGGGATGAACAGCGTTCTTGAACTGCAATGTCTGCTTTATTTTTTTCAAATTGAAATCAATTATTTTGCGAGAAGCACCCTTTTTCTTTACCTCACCTATCATTTTGATGCATTACATTGTCGAATATACTCACTAATTCCTGTTCACAATTTTTGTACTCTCTCAATTCTTTGTGGTAGGATGCGCCTACGCATTCGTGTACAACGTGATATTGTGGAGGTGATTGAATGCGAGCCTGGTCTAAGTACTGACTTGAACACTTCACCAAGTCAATGCTAGCGATCTTACCCAGATTTCTCTGGTACCAATTTACCGACCCCAGAGGGATAATGCTGGGTTTGGTAGGCCTGGGGAGCGGTCGTGAACTGATTGAGGCCTATTTGTCACTGTAGCACCCGAGCCCGCTTTCAAGGTAAAATTTTTTATGATATATTTATCTGGGAGCTACAAGATTTTGAGACTATACTTATATGAATACTTAGACTTATATGAGTATATATGACTTATATGAGTATATGCATGTGCGTATATATTTAGGATGCTATTGTTGCCCAACTTGAGGAGTTGAAAAGGAACACAGAGCTAACAATTAATGAACTTATGGTGAGTACTAATCCCATAAATATCTGTGAATTTTTAAAATTCTGTCAATCTAGCCATGCATAGAGAGTTATGGTAACCTTTTATTATGTTTACATAAAACATTTTCTATTGGTTTATTAATTGTTAGATTGTATGCTTTAGATTCAAAATTCCAACTCTCAGCATGAGATGGAAGATTTAAAGCGGAAGCTTTATTCCAAGTTCGGTGATCGCATTAATCTTGAGTCTGATAAGGAGTAATTGTTACGGGGTCATTTATATCAAAGGCTTTTGTACCGCTATGCATGGAATATGTCCTTTCTTATTTTCTTTTCTGAGAAATAGATTATTTTTTTGCGCTTTACTCGATGTCGTCTTCTCGCCCAATGACCTAGTGTTATATTTTTCATCGTGTGGTGTACGGTATTCCGCGGATGTGTGCATACCAAAACACGTGCTTTGTGTAGTCTTATCTTCTAATTTGTCTCACATACTGAGTTTCCACTACCTGTTGATTTGCGTTTTAATTATTTCTTTGTCTCCATGCGTTATGTATTTATCATATGTAGAGTTATGGATTAAGATTTGTGTTCGTATGATAAATAAGTTTAGACTTTTCTGCATTGTATTTTTAAACAAGTTTCCACTTGTTGTTATAGTATTATAGTACACAACAGTTCTAATCATAAACGAAAGCTAAAAATGCTTACAAGATTTTTATCTAGCGTTCTATAACAGGTGTTGTTGGTTTGATTGCAAAATGTAACAATTTGCTGCCCTCTAGGAATCAAATTGCTTCTCGTAAGAAGAAGGCAAACAGTGGTTTTTTTAGGCATGGTCGATGCACACTTTCTCTACTAGTTTTTGATTTCGTTGGTCAACTTTTACCACAAAGAAGAGACACGTAGAGCAGCAGTGTCATAGCGCCAGCTGTGCGAGAAATACACCCGTAAGGAGAAATCGTTTCGACTCGCACAACATTTGGAAATGAGCTATTTCATTATTCATTTGAGAAACACTTTGTATATATTAAAAGGAACTTATGGCACATTCTCCGCTGCCCACGGTTATGATTGTTTTTTTATCAGTTTAGATTCACTTAGGTTGACCTTATTCACATGATGCTCACAGTTACTTGATATATGAATGCGTTAAATATAGATCATAGATCTTCATTTAAGTCACTGTAGTGTTTTTGAATAAGTCACTGCTACAAAGTAGTGTTTTGTCATGGCTTCATTCTTTACGTAATTTCCCAAAATGTTTTGCGAGGATTTGTAGCACAGTCTACTGAGATACTAGGTTTTCCACCTATCTGTCCTTTGAACTCTTTATATGTTCACAAGTTTGGAGCCGAAATTCTAAAATGGATTGGTATACGTGTAGCTGTTAAAATTGCAAGTTTGTTTTGAACTAATGTGGTTTTGTGCAGAAAATCGTATTTGAGTAGAACATTTTTTATCTGAAGACCAGGTTGGAACTGAAGTAGTAGGGAAGCATCATTATTGAGATATAAATAGAAATGAACTCTACTAAAAGGCATAACTTTAAATTGATTTATTACGTATGTGGATTTCGAAGATTTAATGTTGTTTCAACAACATATGTTTTGTATCATATTTATGATATCAGTGGATCGTACACGCTTTAGTATTCATAATAGTTGTTTTTACTCTAATAAAAATCAGCTACTACGAAGTATATCGGGAGTTTATTGGCTTAATTGATCGTAATGCCGATGCTGACTCATCAGATCCTGTCCGTTAATTGGCGAGCGTCAGTGATATTAGTATTGTGAGTTTGAGAAAGATCTTTTTAGGGATTGTTTCAGTAAAAAATGTCTCGATGTCAACGCTCAGATTCGATGTCATCACCGCTTTCTCCGGATCTAATCGCTTATCTACGCGAATCTATGAAGGAGCTCAAATTTGATCCACCCTATGTCTTCGTGATTTTTGGTGCTTCTGTAAGTTCTGTTCTAACTGATTGTTTTCAGAATTTAGCGTAGTCACTCGTAGTGGCGTAATATCAAGTACCTCGTAATTAAAAATAATTCATCTTAGATCTGAAAATCGTAGATTTCTTTAATCATAATAGACATATAATCATTTTGTTTATGACGGATTTTCCTTGAACTTGTTTGAACGAACGTCTTCTGAAAATGTTTTGTCCACAACCCTGAACCATTTGTTTTGTGAGTGTTCAGTCGGGTTCGGAGATCGGTAGCCGCTAGGTTTGCTCCAAAGTTGGGTTGTTGCACCTCAAACGATAATTAAACCTTTATTTAAACAAATAAAATATTACATTAAAGCTAAAATAACGTTAAACCAAGAACATACATAATAAGGTTATCTTAGAGGATTTGTGTGAATATGGTTAAGCAACTAGATAACAATTATTAATTAGATACAAAGTGTGAGGATGACATATCAAGGTCCGAAAGAATGCAAGAATAATGATAGAAATTGTAGGAGTTTTAATGTAATGAAATAACGACAGTCACTTAAATAGTAATAATAATAATAAAGTCAATAAGGTCAATAAAGGGGATTGTGTTAGAGGTGATGAGTAAGGGGAGGATCAGACGCTTCCTGTGGCTGCTTATATAGGGGACGCAGGAGTGGGCGGAGTCTAAATGTCGAAATACTTATGACCCTTCGTGAATTGGGACATTTGCGTATGACTATTTAGAAGAAAGCCAATAATATAATGACATGATTTGCATATACTTTTTATATGATTCAAATGATAAGGTGGAGATCACTCGAGAGTGTATTCTCTACAATTTGTAATGAAATTTCTATGCGATCAACTGTATACATTACGACTGTACGCAATGTTTATTTATTTCTCATAGTGCACTATTGAACTTGTTATGCATAGTTCTAATAGTTTTAGGGTGACTTAGCAAAAAAAAAGATCTATCCAACTTTATGGTGGCTTTTTCGTGATTCTTTGCTTCCTATTAATACCACAGTTGTGGGATATGCTCGATCTGATATAACGATGGAAATATTGAGAGATTCGTTTGAAAAAGCCTGCAAGGTAGGTTGAATAAGATAATTGTCTCCTAGAAAATATTATAATTGGTAGGAGTTGATTTGGATTAAGTGTTAATTTTCTAAGGTCCGTGATAGCGAAAGGAAGAAGTTCTCTGATTTCATAACAAGGTGCACTTACATGAAGGTTTGTTAAATTCTTGAACTCTTGCTTTCGTTTGTGTTACTATTAGTGGTTTACATTTCCCTACTCTAGACTTGTAGTCTTTTGGCGATTGGTACTTTGTTGTTAACGATCTGATTGTGTGGTAAATATTCAGCAATAAGTAAAATATCCAATAATTTGATGAACTTTTTTAAAATCAGTGACTGTTTTCTACAATTGAAGAATTTATTTGCATTATTGTATTTACTACGTTGGAATTATTCAATCTGTATGAAGAATTATATGTAGTTTAAAGTTCACGCTAATTGCGGCATGCTCAGTATTTGGAACTGCGCTTTTTAGCAATACTCCTGAAACATCACTTTTCAATTAGCAATACAATCAGCATTTTTTAGATTGGTTTTGAAGATTAAATTGTATTTCATGAACATTATTTCATTGAGGATTAAAGTCAACATTCTTTGTTATTATAAGGCAGGTATTTTGGCTAGATTGTGAATATTATTGTTGGGATGTGTGAATGAAGACCCAACCTTGTTTATGTGCAAAATCTGAACATTTCTATGGTACAGTAATATTTGAATAGCTTGGACGTTACACACTTTATTTCCTAACGCAATTCTATGCTATCATCGTTGAATTTCCATGTTGGCTAACTTGCTTAGAGTGGTAGATCATATGCGTATATTTATTTACTCTTTTTTGAGATTTTTCTCATTGCAGTTTTGCTACTATTACTTTACAGGGCTGTTACGACACACCAGAAGGGTTCCGTCAGCTAAAATTGTTCATTGACGAAGTCCAGTGCAAAAACAATGATCGTATGTGATTTACTGCAAAAATTGGTGTAAAATAAAGTGCTCTTGATATATCATCAATTGGTCCTTGATATTTATATGCAAATAAAGAATCCGAATAATTTTTTTGTTCCATCTTTCAATTATTTTTCCCAATAATTTTCATTACAGAACCTGTTAATCGACTTTATTATCTTGCGCTTCCACCGACTGTGTTTGAGTCCGTAACCTACAGATTGAGTGCGCATTGTATGGATAACGGGTCCGTTCTACTTTGAATTGAAAAAACGGTTTTGCTTTTTTTTTGATTTAAATCTTCAAGGAAATGAATTCTAGGGGCTCTGTGGAATATGTTTAAGTGGTCTAGAATTCTAGAGATTCGTGGACTCGTGTGATCATCGAAAAGCCTTTTGGTCATGATTTGCAATCATCTAATAAACTCTCCACTCATTTATCTAAACTGTTCAAAGAGGTGTGTGTTAAAAATTCAAGTTGTATAATTCAGAACATCCTCGCTTATAACGTTAGTTTTTTCAGTAATTTTATTTGTTGAAAATTGCATATTTTAGGAGCAACTGTATCGGATAGATCATTATCTTGGAAAAGAAATGGTCCAAAATTTGATGGTACTTCGGTGTGTTAGTCTTTTACTTTATATCATTAGTTCCTTATTGAAATGAACAAATGAGCGCTGTTTATTCCCAGAAATAGGTCATATTTTAAATATGAGGCCGACGCAATTATCACAAACGAAGAACAATGATTTTTAGAATTTCTCCGAGTCTCTAATTTACATGACGGATAATATAAGATAACGTAAGATTAGTACGACTCACTTAATTGAAGTTTCACAGGATTTTATAAATTACACTGATCTATAGTCTCCATCTCTATTTTTTGCGGTTTTCCTTCGCGGTCGTGGCATAGTGCTGTATTAGAAGATAAAGATTTGATTTTGTCTTAAAATTACTAAAATATTTGAGATATACGAAGTAGAAAATAATACTGACGATAAGCTATCTAAAACGTTTTTCAAACTGAAGGCGTTATGTTTGCAAACACCTCAATGGTTTTTATATTAAATTTTCCAGTATTAAGCGTTATTTATATCTATTTCTCGCTGGAAATCGAATAATTCGAAGCACTGCATTTATATACACTTTCTTACAAAGAAACTCAATCTGCCTCCACAGTTAATACATCAAACGATGCAAAATACAGTATCTGACGTTCGATGTATTGCATCATATTGTGAAAAGCTTAAATATGAGTTTTGAGTTCTCATCGTTCGGTATTTCTCGTATATCAAGTTTATCCTTAAAATGCTGTACATTTATATGACTATTTTCGATACATAAGCACATGTATATTATGCGCATGTTGGATAAAGTATATATGGTAAAGTTATTTCACGCGACTTATATTTTATACGTGGTACAGTGATGAAGGTGGCAGTGTTACACGCCTAAAAATTTTCCGCTTATAATTTTCAATTTCTATTACATCATTTCAGTTTTGGTAATCGTTTTCTTGGACCATCATGGAATCGTGATAATATCGCTTCTGTGACAATTTCTTTTAAGGAGAATTTTGGCACCAAAGGTCGCGCAGGATATTTTGACACTGCAGGTATCATTAGGTATGTGAAGCTACAATAATTTTTTGTTTTCTTCCCATCCACACAATTAGGTATTCATTTACAGTAGCGACAAGACAATCTTTTTACCTTTTTAAATTTATAACCCAGTCTATTTTTTGTTTTCCAGAACAAATTTGCAAACAGGAAGTTTTGTTTTTTTTTTTTTGTCGAGTTTGTGGGATCATTAGCTTTTTATTTTAACACACAAATGCAGTTTTAGTGCGTTTTTTAGTTTATTATTTTTCACATTGAAGCAATAGCCTTTGAAATCGCGATCACTTAAACAAAAATTTTCCTTAATTAAGATTCTTGAAATTCTGCTCACATGAGAAGAGAATTGAGAATACGCAACTAGTGCATTTTTCGCGGTCGTAGTTCGTAGGAAATAAAATATTTAAGATTATGTGCCAAATAAGTCTACTGTTGAACAAGCAGTCTTGTAGTTCCAATCTTAGCCAAACGCGCATTTAGCCGCTCTTGTTACTTTTCCTGCAATGCGTTGTCAATTTGGTTATTCAACAATGATTAACTAGATGCATTCATAAATACATAGAAAGTGTAACGCTACAACCTATTTGTTGCGGATCACATCTGGTAGGGTAGTACTAACTAGTCTGAACTATGTTCTTATGCCCTTCTAAATGCAGTAACGTTATCGAATCTGATCTGTGCAAATTTGTACACTTGTTTGACAAATTCAAATATTTCTCACGCTTTTACATTATTGTTGTTTTTGTTTTTTTTACAAAGTCGTTCTTATTGCTGCTGTTTTCCTTCATACACTGAAAGATTTATATAGAAAAATAAGATTCCTAATAAACATCTAACAATTTGTGTTACCTATTTATAATTTCTTGTTTATGATTTATAGTTTATGTTTTGTTTATTTTTATTCCTTATTTGTGTGTATTATACTCCATATTTCATTCTTAATAGCTTTCTCCAAGTCAAACAGAAATCTAGATCTTTTTATATAAAAAAGATTTTAAAATCATACGCTATTTCTGATTGTGAACATTTACAGAGATGTAATGCAAAATCATCTAATGCAAATATTAACACTTGTGGCCATGGAAAAACCTAGTAGTTTGAACGCTGAGGATATTCGAGACGAAAAAGTATTTCTAAAAATTTAATTTTTCTTTTTTATTAGAACCGGTTTTGACTAAATAATTTCAGGTCAAAGTTTTAAAAGCAATAAAACCAGTGGAGTCAAAAAATGTTGTGTTGGGGCAATATGTCGCGAATCCGGAATGTGCACGTGGGTTATGTATTGCCTATTTAAAGTCGATTATGATTGGTATGGAGATTCGACAGTTTGTCACTGTTCCATTAACCATTTCATAATTTGCATTAACATTTGATATTATTAGGAATTGTAGTAAAAGATAGTTTCGTATAGATCCTGAGGCTTTGATGGGTTATAAAGATGATAAGGATGTGTCGCCTAACTCAATAACACCGACATACGCTCTTGCAGTGCTCTATGTACATAACGAAAGATGGGAAGGAGTACCTTTCTTCTTGCGATGTGGGAAAGGTGATGAAACATTTTCTTCGTTAAGTATATTGCGAAAGTATGCAAATATCTAAACAACTAAGTTTCCAGCTTTAAATGAAAATAAAGCAGAGGTTCGAGTGCAATTTAAAGAAGTGAACGGTGATATCTATCCGCCTGGTGAACTAAAGCGGTGTGTGAAGAAAATACATGTCATTGTTTTTTGTTTGTTTTTTAACTTTTTTTCTAGCAGTGAATTCGTGATGCGAGTGCAACCTAACGAAGCAGTATATCTCAAGTTGATGACAAAAAAACCAGGCATGGGATTTGGTGTTGAAGAATCAGAACTTGACTTGAGCTATAATGCACGATACAAGGAACGTGATGCTCACCGTACTTCTAGAATTTCTAAGCTTTTGCTCTTTACAAATTTTATGTAACGTTCAGCATTGAGAACCAGTACTCACGTTATTCATATAAAAATGCTGGAATGTTTGCGAAACTTCTATTTGAACGTGTTTTCCCATTGTAGTTCCTTTCTTCCACCTTCGTATATGTGAACAATGTTATAGGAACTATGCAAAATGTTTAACTTTTGTAGGACACTCGTTTACCCGATGCATACGAACGTTTGCTTCTTGAAGTTTTTATGGGATCACAAATCAACTTTGTTCGCACTGACGAGTTAGAGAACGCATGGCGCATCTTCACACCAGTTCTTGAGGAACTGAAAGATGTTAAGCCTATATATTACAAATTCGGAAGGTTTGTAACAACTTCGCTTTTTCGTTTTTATTCTTTGATGTGCGGTTTTCAGATATGTTCATATAATTTTGATCCACTGTTGTTTCCTATATTGAGACCTTAGTATTTCTATTATGTTAGAAAATACCTATTATACAACCACTTATGTTGTTATAACATATCTTATGTCTTGGGTGGAAGCTAATGTGATACTACATGAATGAGTCGTTTCAAAGAACTGTATTCTCTAGTACGAACTAACAACAATGCTGTTTGTATTAGGAACAACCTAATTTTAATGGAATGCAATATTAGGTCAATTAGTTTCATAAAAACGATGTACAAATCATTACACCAAGAAGTGTGGCGTACTGGCCGAGATTTCGGTTTGAGATAAGTGGGGTTGAACGTGGTCGAAGTTAAAAGAGTCGGGCAGAGTTTGATTGAAGGAAGTAGAACCGGAGTCAAACTGGACTGAGCTGAGTAAAGTCGAATGGATTAGAACGTGAAACCATTTCGAAGGTCGAAGACAGAATCAGTTTAAATCGGAATCAAATCAGTCAACACAATCCCATTTCGTTAGAACAGCAGTGATTCATAGGCAATAATCTAGCATATATGATGACATGCAAACATGTATCAGACTACAATTTGCTAGCATGTTTTGCCAATGTGGAGTATCATGCCATTTAGTTTAAATAAATCGCGAATATGCAGTATTACAGCTGATTCATTGATTCAGTAATAATATTACGACGGTGGCACACAGTGGTGGAAGTGCCACAGTGATACGCAAGCCTGAATCAGCTCGCGGCCGCACCCCAGGCCCATCAAGCCTTTCATCCCTTTAGGGTCGGCAAATTGGTGCCATAGAAATCTGGGTAAGATAACTGGCACTGACTTGGTGAAGAGTGGTTAACTCAAGTCACTGTATAGACCAGGCACGCATTCAACCACCTCCACGATTTCACGTTGAACACGAATGCGCATTCCGTCACAAGGGACAACACTAAAGCTTATCTAATAAAACGATCGCCGACGATTTCAGAAGAACTACAGAATTCATTTTTGTAGGATCGCAGAAAATTTAGGCAAAAAGAATTGATAAAATACAGATTTGTTAGATCTATGTGAACGAGTTTTATAGCTGATCAAACCTGTACAAAAAATAACAGTATGGCTATTAAGGCATGGTTGAAAGACTATAATATAGTGAAGTGATTAAAGAAGGTGAGAAGAGTCGAAGAAGTTAGGGAAGAATAATACATGAATAGAAGGTGTATGTTCGTGTTGTGTTACTCCAATTCCGTTTTGTATGAGTCCACAATCAAAAATTGTCAGAGATATTTTGATAGGAGAATGTGTTGATCCGCCAGGATATTTATCATTGCACATAGCTAATATATCAAAATAGTCAAAATGTGGGAACAACTTATTAAGGTAGTGTATCGGTGTACATCTAACTAAGAGAAAGTTATGAGGACAGATTGTGTTTGCAGTTGTACTGCCTACGAAGTTGGTGTAAACTAAATTATGTTCTGCGCCAGCTGAGCAGTTGTAGTAGAAAACGATATCGCTCACTTTTACTGCATAAGAGCTGATATAAAAACGTAGATTTTTGGACTGATTCCTAGTGACTATATGCAATTGTAGAAAAGAGCTTATATCAGGGTTGGCCAGAAGTTTGCATTATTGGTAGAAGAACAAATAACGCTGGAATAGCAATGGCAAAAGGGATATTGACATCTTGTCCTTTATGTTTCCTCAACTGCCTTACAAACTCTTCATTTTCCTTCACTGCAGAGGCAACCTTCATCTGCAATGCTAAGCGTCTTACAGTTCATATGGACTTCGCAATTAACCTGCTCCGTTAGCACAAATTGTCCTTTATCCTCCTGCCCTCACTGAGTCGACATAGTTGTTGTCTTCAGTGAATATCGAAGATAAAATAGGTGGCTGTTGTGTAATTATTCCAATTAGACTCAAACGAAAATTATTCCAATTTGAGGTTTAACCAGGAGAAAGGCGCAAATTTGGGGTAGTAGTAAAGGGCCGCTTTAAGAAAGTTAGAACTGCGCTGACTTCTAGTTCCCAAAAACAAGAAAACAATGTAAATTATTTTGCTTTTAGGTATTGCATAAATTCGGTGGAACAGACATTTGGGTAGTCCAAATATAAAATCGTCGCAGACGCCGTAGCAATTTAAGGAGCAACATGTATAACGCGGATGTTTATCAGCGATTGTCCAAAATTCATCTAGTCGACTACTAGGTGGTATGATGTCGCATGTGTGGAATGTGAAACTTTGTCAAGCGATGGACGAATCCCAAAGTGATCTTGTGATTTCGTGTAAAGATTTCAGTCTTCCTTTCACAATAAGAATGAATATCTTCACTTTTGATAGACAGTAAGGCAACAACATCACGTTGGTAGTTTTCAAGTGTTAAAAGAATTATTTTTTAAAGGATTTCTTAATGTAAGGATAGTCGCGGTGTTTGTTTCAACTATACTCTTTCTCGCCTCATGTCCTATTATTGAGATTGTTTCGGAGGATTCATGAGGAAATTGAATAGATGGTAATATTGCAATTGCACCACTTCAGAGTTTCCGATCATGAATCTGACGTCTTCGATTGATGTGTGGTAGGAATGTAGGTGAACCTGAGACATATTGCTGAGTAGTGTAAATAATAAAATATGATGGCAAGATAGATAGATAGATAGATTAGGACTAAATGATATAGACCTAATTAAATTTAAGACTAGTAGGTCTATACTAAGAACAAAGTAAAGATAAGTTAGGTAAG
>KN716216.1:332713-377018 GCA_000816705.1 Dictyocaulus viviparus | reverse complement strand
TACAAAGTTTGACTCTTTCTTTCCTTTCCACAACTCCTTTGTTTGTTTTCAACCGACCCCGGGGGGATGGCGGGCTTGGTAGGCCGGGGGTGGCGGCCACGAACTGAATCGGCCGGCGTGTCACTGCGGCACCTCCACCACTGAGCCACTGCGCCCCCAAAGAGAATATAGTGGTTCTCAATTATGAAATTTCATTTTGACCTCTTTTTTTCTCGTCTATGGTTACAATTTCATAGCATGTGTTTTAAAACCTTTATGAACTTTTCTTCTAATTTTATTATAAACAAAATGTACCATAATATGGTCTCAGCATGGTGAGTTTCTTTGTAGATTTTTTTAGTGTATGAGACGTTTTTAAAGTTTTATAACAAAAGAAGAGTTGATAAACAGAACGCTGGAGTGCTTCACTCACTGCCCTGCTTTTTGACAACGCTACCGATTTCGACGGGCGTTTCTCCGGCATCAATAAGTCGTTCTTTCACCACATTCACATCAGAAGCACCTACCACCAAAACTATCCCAATCCCACTGAAATATGATATTTCGTTTCATATACAAAATTCATAATTTTTCTAAAATCAATGTAGATTAACGCCAGGAAAAAAACCCACGACATCATAACAAAACAAATTATTATTGATGCATTTGATAATCTTACGATGATTAGTTAATCCCAAAACTCGGATTTAAAGGCAAGACTTGAAACCGTCTTTCGTAGATTTCGTTCTGATATTCTACCGATTGAACTACGAAAGCTCTTAATCTGTGAAAACCCAAATGCTTTCCTAATTTTTGAGTGATGGTCTTTCGAACTGTACAGAATTAGGAATAGTTTCTACAACTTTACAGAAATGAACAACATCGCATCTTTGTTGTAATATTGTTCTATATAAAGGTTAACTACACTGGTTTCTAGAGCATTCACCCAACTCCGGGTTGAACAAACAGCCTCCGAGCCAGCATGACGCTTACTTCGTATTTTTAACTCATTATCTCTAACGCATTATTCTGTTATCTTTCGCATTTGGCTTATAACTATTACCTCATTTTATAACCACATTGAATACAGTTACTTGGTTATTTGGCAAATGGAATGGTCAGTCTATACGAGCAGTGAGAGCCCCTACAACCTTCCCACCGCTTTTTCTTGTGCGATTATCATCACATCATCGAATATCATCACATGATGACACTTACGGGACTAGATATGTGATCGTGAAATCGTTGTTATCTGGAATTTCAGCTTCGTGACATTTGCCGCCCATCTCGCATGTGATTACTTAGCCAGATGTCTGCATCTTTATTGATACTATTCTAGAGTGCTTTTTCAACATTTTTTGTCTTCTCCTCTTATTATATGAAAAGCCTTTTTTATAGGTCCTACAGACGAAATAACTTTTTGAGGATGTACTACTAAGCTCTTTGTAAAGTACTGGACATCGTTGAGGTAATAATCAGTCTCAGATACGTAACAAAGCACTGGAAGAACTGTGGAGCACGCATATTCAGATCTTCGAATTGCACAGTGATTTCTTTCAGAAGCCTTAATACAAACCACGCGGTTTTCTTTGCTTTACATAGTTCGTCTCACATCGTTCTCCGTTGATGGATCGCCCAAAGTATACATAAAATTAACAACATGATAGCATCAGCAAAATATTTAACGGATTTTATGTGATTGTTCACAATAATTTCACACCATTCACTCTTGATATGACAACTTGCTTACGTCTATATTTCTTTTGTTCGAATAAAGACTCATTCGACCGCGATTCGTGTTCAATGTGATATCGTGGACGTGGTTGAATGCAAGCCTGTCTATACAATGACCCAAGTTGACCACTATTCCCCAATTCAGTGCTAATCATCTTACCCAGAATTCTCTGGTACCAATTTGCCGACTACGGAGAGATGGCGGGCTTGGCTTGGTACTCTTGGGGTGGGCCACGAACTAAATCGGGCCTGCGTGTCACTGTGGCTCTCTCACCACTGCGCCACTGCGCCTCCATAACTAATAAGTGCCATGTCTTGAGCATGTGTTTTTGATCTGCTGATCTTTAATCAACTACGGGCTTTCCAAATGTAGCATCAAAATTATAATTGATCAATTAAAGAATCGCTAATAGAAGAATCATAATTGTAAGAGTACTATTCATTTCATAATCCTACTTCTTGACTTAATTACCTTTCTTCTCATTCTATCTTAATCTTCCTCATTATTATATTGTACCTTGATTTTTGCCTATCTTATTTTGTTACCGTACTGCCATGTTGTTGTTATTTGTTTACAAAGGTTTAAATACCCAAATTTTAGCACTTGGTCAGTAACAATAGAGTCTAACAACATACATCCTACGCTCGACCACTTTTCGATCAACCAAAAGTCAAGACTGGTACATTGACGGGCAACACACTTACATCTTACTTGCATTCAGTTCGAGAACTACATAAATGGCGTAGATGTAGGACAGCTGTTTGGGTTGTTTTCGAACATCTCAAAGAGGTTATGGATCATTTAACAAAATTCATCTACACCTTTTGGACCCCGAAGTTCATGCAGCACTTTGTTGGGCAACTAAGACCTATCTTTTCATATTCACTACGTCGAAATCCTTACATACTAATGACGGTTATCTCGGAAATAATCGTCAAGTACGATATCAATTTGAACCGAGCAGTTTTAATTATCAGAAAATCTTTCGTCTAAGAAAACCAGAGGAATAGACGTGGGAAACCAAACTTATATAAGCTACTCAAAACGAACAAAAGACAATAAATAGACAAGCTGCAAAATGGGATAAAAGAGGATGCAAAACCCGGCTGAATGAGCATATAGTAGATGGATGACATTCGTGAATAAGGTCAGATAAAACTGAATAACGACTGCAAACGAATTGCAGAATGAGCGCTGTTGTTGTCACTACTTGAGCAGATTTCAACAATGGACGTGGCGACAGTGGCGCGAGAAAGAACCGAATGTCAAATTTCTGGAGCACGCACTGTACGTCGACATGAATCATTCAAATCACCATATAAGTAAGTGGTGAAACAATAAAGTTAAATACATTAACAAATAACCGTAAAAATAACCAACTTTCACTAGGAAGCAAATATTTAGCACACCTTACTACTTTTATTAATCAATTTTCCCATTTTCCTATTATTAACTCGTATCTATCTGTTCTCTCAAATTATCGCCAATAAAAAACTGTAACTCAATTTAATTGATTCATATTGGAATAGGCTTCTGCCGTCTTAGAATAATGAATTCTTTTTAGGTTTTAAAAGAATTTTTTCATTCTAGTAAAAATGTCAGATTCACAAATAATGAACCTTACCAGTTAAATGTTCGCACCATAGTTTTAGTCTCAACCGGACCCATTGCACATAACCAATTGAAGATTTCTGGTTTCTCCCAGGAAGCCAAATCAACCTGCATAACACTGACTTTCCTTAATGCTAATATATGACCAAGTATTGAAAAAAATGGAGTGGCACCTCTAAAGCAAAAAATGAGTTAGGATCAAGAACTCGTATGGCGTTCTCCTTGATTCCTCCACCAGTTATATGGGCACATCCCTTTACAAAGCCTCCTTTCAGAATCGGAAGTAAAGACCGAACATACAAACGTGTAGGAGTGAGCAGTACTTCTCCTAGAACATCAAAGAATTTCCGCTTTTTCCGTAGTTAAGATTCTCTTGCTAGAAGAAAATGCTATGAAATCCTCATGTGAATAGTAAATATAGCCAGGTATAACGTTAACCCTTAGTAGTCGAAGTATTTGAAGGGGCACATGTGTACTGTGGTTCGCTTTTTCTTTCATAACCGACTGAGTTTCTATAATTTTTTATCAAAGTAGTACCCCGGTTTTTTGAAAACCATGTAGATCATAGATTTAGGGATCAAAAAGCAATAATGCTGCGGAGCATGAAAGATGTGTCTATCCTTAAAATAGCTATCAAAAGACTCAGCTATTTAACCAATAAAGAGTTAAGTATCCATAGCAAAAAAAAACGACAGTTATTTGCAGTGACCTCCATTCTAAGCCTACAAATCGATGACCAGCAATTTTACGCAGTTTTCAGCTCACATTTTCTCCGAAAAAATACATTTTTGAATGCCACGTAGTTTCGCGTTTCAAAATCATTAACAACATAATACTTATCAGTATTGATTATATGAAAACATCTGTTGAGCTATGGTTGGATTTTTTCCTCTTAAGAAGGAAACAAATAAGACTGATGAGCAAAAAAAATTTGTGAGATCACTTTATAATTAATTGTACGCTTGAAATTTTTTCGCACAGATGTCGCCTTTCATAAATAATAGAGACAAATTTTGTAAAAGATGACATCAGATGGAGCAATATCAAGACTATACGGTAAGCGTGATAGGTGGTGGATTTGATTTCTTCAAAATGTGGAAATTCAACTTGGTAATGTTGAGCGTTGTCCTCGAGAAGGTTGACATTGAGCATTCCTGGACACTCCACTCGCATTCTCGCAATCATTCTTACGTGATGCAGCCATTAGACATCATGCTTGTTGTTCTTATGAACGCTGGTCTAAACTTCAGTAATGATCTACATCAACGAAATCCTGGTTGTGTAAAAGCAGCAGACTTCTGCAGACGGTCAGACGTGGAGCGCCGTCGCGATCAGTGAAAGCATGAGTGCCTATTAACAACATCTTACCCGATTTCGTAGTAGAAAGGAGAAAATTGACTACAACAACAGCACGACTGACACTGTTGGAGAGCATAATGTACTGCTTTTTCCAAGTAATCGAGATAAACTGACCTCATTACCAAATAAACCTGTATGATAAAATGATAGACGGTGACAAACTGTCTTTATACTACACTAGTTAACATGTCATGCAGAGAATACTCTCTTGAGTAATCTCTAGTTTATCATGCTAATTATACGCAAAGTAAAGACTTAACATCTAACTGTATTGATTTCTTTTCTCTGAATAGTAGTCGTATTGAGGCAAGTAGTGGGCAATCCTTTTGATTCATAAAATGTCATAAGTAATTCAACATTGTGATTAGCCTCTGGTATTGGCATCAAAAAGGAACATTGTTTAGACGTCTCTGGTCTCCGACCCCTCCCTATGTAAGTTATTACTTGAAGCACCTCCTCGATACTCTTGCTCTTCACTCATGACCTTTAACTCAACTTCTTTTTACTTTTACTATTAGACTGGTTGTGGTTATTTCGTAATACTACAAGTCTCATACAATTGTCCATGATAATCCCAATATATTTATTCATGACGTGATTCTACTGCTTGGCCTTGATATAACACACTTATTTTGTATTTAATCAACAAATGCTATCTGATTGCCTAAACACAGTCTCAAGTAATTATTTATGATAGCCCTATTCTACTAATTTCGATTTATCGCCATTGTAATCTCGATGTATTATTTTTATGGGTTTTTTTTTTTGATAAAGATTTAATCACCCAAGTTTGAGGTGCAACAACTCAAGTTTGCGGCAAACCTCACGATTACTGAACCCTAGCCCTTGTATACTAACCCTAACCCTAGTCATACAAAACAATCCTGATGTCTATTTTATGAACAAATTTCAGAATAAAAACAGCAATGACCTTTTATAATAATGAAACTCTTCTTTGAAATTGAGGCACACCAATCAAAATAATATTCTTATAATTTAGTGAATCACTAGTGATAGGAAAACTTTTTTGTTGCACATACTTTAATCGAAAACTAAAGTCTTGATAATACAACTTGAGGCTGAATTTTGGGGCGGATCTTTCCTTAAGGATATATTTGCCGTATATTTTAACGGAATAGAAGAACAAGGAAGCGAATAATAAAATGCTAACCAAAAGTTTTCTCTGAGTCCCAAGGTGTTCGTTCATGAAACGAGATGCCGTTTGTTTTAAAAATTCTTCTTACAAGTGAGAACCCATTAGAATGAATACCAGAGGAATGTACACCAATTAAAACATCTCCTTCTTTTATTCTGAAAATATGTAACATTGAAACTTCTTATTGGATTAGAATGGGTAATTTTTCCCTAATTGTAATTATATGCCAGTGTAGGCTGTTCGTCAGTTAGGCAGTACAAAAGTTTAACACTGTCGGTTGGACTATGAACAAGACACTAAAGTCAACGACTTATACAGTAAATACTTCATTGAATCCGGCAGCATTGGCCAACTTGGCTCCCTTACAGCTATAGCGCATCCGGCCAGGTCCCATTGCGTCGCGCCGTAGACCCCTGGCATCTCAGCTGTTTCTCCTCCTAATTAGTAAAAAATTTTACACACTTGTTTCTCACAGAAGTTTTCTATTAAATTATCTATTAAATAAACAAATGTATTAGATATTAAATATATAAGAAATAAGAATTCTTACATTTTCAAAATATGTAACCTGCCACCTGCGAGCTTTCAAACGAAGTTACTCCAAAAAAACAGGAAATCTTTCTTAAACAGTTCAATATGTTTAACACATTATGCTGAGTTCGTGCAGCGATAAAATTCTACGAATACCGTTTACGGCACCAAGCTAGTCTTTTTCCTTTTACTGTTCAGTTCATTTAATCACTTCATTCCCAATTTTTTCATTTCTTTCCTATAACTTTTTGTCGAATAGCTGGAAAACTTGAATGAATTATCAGAATTTCACGAATAAAATCTTTTCTGTTTCACGCGGATTTTCAATGCTCGTATTGAATCCACTTCCCTTCCGATCAAGTTCATCTACGCATATAATATACGTTAAGTCTTTCACTAAGTGAAGTCTAATCTCGTGGTTCATTTTTCCCGTGAGGACTACTAACGTACAAGTCCTCCAGCAATTGAGGGAATTCTCGTTATTTAAGAGATTTTCAAAAACAGATGTCAATTACCAATTTAGGTAAATTTAAGATTCTATTTGTTTGCAAAGTGAAGCTAAAAAACTGATTAATTTATGGACACGATTGGTATTTATAGAGTAAAAAATCGTCAAGTAAGACTTGTACTTACCAACAAGACTGCATCCACACTCGATACAGGCACGAGAGATTGAAGCGATCACTCGTTTAGCATGTGAGCGATCTAAACGGCCACTAACGAAATAATCAACGAAGGCGATAGGAGCGGCGCAATGACAAAGCACATCATTCACACACATTCCCACAACATCGTAGCCAATTCCCGAATAATCTCCCATAATATCTGCTATCTAAACAATATGTTTGTTTGAGGCTATGGACTACCGACTGGCACCGTTAGGAATAAATACAACTACAACTTTCCGAGATTTTGCGAAGAATATTACGATAAACATGCAAATTGCTTTTCAGTTTCTGAGTGGCATTCAGAAGCTTACAAGCTAAGAATGTGAATGTCACCCGAATTGAGTAAGAATCGAAAAACTCGCAGTTTGGAAATGTTGTTAGTGCTTTTCCTATTTGCACCATTCTTTGATCGTACTGTGATGTGAGACGAAATATGAATACTCGATGAGGACCAGCAATGATCGAATTTGTATTTATACCGAACATAGAAGTTGGAGTTATTCTCGGTCCGTTATTGCATCGAAACTCATGATGACTACTATATAATATGTTACTCGTTCACTGCACTTTAGTTTGCTCAAGCTTTCTATAACGACTATCGCCATAAACCATGTCGAGTTCATTGATGAACCATACTAAACACTTCTACGACTATACGCTGCAAAAGTCGTTATGAAAATCTTTCTTCACCAAAAATGGTACCATCGATGCTATCATGGTGTAAAGAGCAAATTCCTAGCTCTTTTATTATACTAGCAAGATATTTCATCTACCCGTTACCTCTTTCTCGAGCATTCCAACAACTTTCTGTGCAATACTAAAAGGCCACATCTACTACATTATCGCCTTAGATCCAAAACGTTAAGCACCCAAAATGCAGTAGACTCAAATTTATTCGACGAAAATTTACTGACTGCCTTGCTACAGTTCGAAAGAAATAGTTATGATCTTAAATTTCAAATATATAAGTAAATTGCAGTCTAAAAATTCCCGAACCAAACAATAAATTAGGTTGTTCGAGTCAAATGAACATTAGAACGTTACTGTAGATGATGGGCGGGTAAATTTTGTGACTTTTTTCAATTCTTTTCTGAATGCTGTAGTGGCTTTTTTGTAGACGTTGACATCTTTGTAGTTCATTCTAAAAGGCGATCACAACAAACTACAACACTGCTGAAGTTTAAACTGCCCTTTGTCTTTTTATAAAGATAAAATATAGTTATGTGTACATTAGTATGTGTGAAATCATTCCATTAAGTTTATTTTGAAGTTGAATTAGAGCTATTTTTAAAGAAAGAGTTGTAAAGTAGAAGAAAACCTCGATAATTTACCTCAATTTTCGTGCCAACTCCATCAATTCCGATAACGAGCTGTGAGTCGTGACGGTAACCAGCTGCCTTCAGATCGACAAGAGCACCAAATCCTCCGATCTAAAAGCATTAACAGCTAGACAATTGACGCGAGAGGTGTTTTTCTAACATGATATGCCGCATGGATTAACAATAATGTATGTTTTCTTCTAAGGCTAGGAAAAATTTCCACCGTATTTGAAATGCATTGCTACATATTATGATCGACACTTGCTATTTCTCATATAAAACAAGTTTAATGCAATAGAAATTAAAGAAGTATTATGATTACTTAATTATTTTTAGGAAAAAAAAAGCCTTTTGGAAATAAATGAGTTGTTTAGATGAGATCGTGGTTTTAAAATACCTCATCGAGTGCTATCGATAAAGAGCTATGCACACAATATTATCAAGCAGCTACGGAAGGTATCGTAGAAAGAATTAGATAACGATATCACACTGCGTATATAGTTGTCAGACTAACTAGACTAAGTTCCAACGAACTCTTAAGGTACTTTTTTATGACTAAACGATGTTTTGTAGGAAGCTCACTTGTTCGGTACCACTCCTTAGAGTTTGCTGGACAAGTTCTTTGATGTCTTCTACGAAAGCATTACTCTCATCAATATCGACACCAGAATCATGGTATGAAAGTGAAGGTTGCGTGGTTCTGGATAACGTTACACAGAAAAATTCATCAAAATTTACGAATATCGTAGAACAAAAGTTTCGAGATTTCAATAAGTTGTTTCAGGAAAAGAAATACCACACGAAATGTAACATACTGGTGCCGCTGAATACCAATATCTCGTCGGAAAAATTTCCCATCAAAATGCACACTTTCACAAGCTTGTATAGCTATGGAACGCGCTCCATTGGGTGACGTAGCCAGTGATGTAACACATAGTATTCTACCGCCATTAGTCATAACTGGAATAAAACTTCATAACGTGGGTTATATAAGCCTTGTAGGCTCTACAAGTTGACCTTTCCCATCGGCTGATCGAATGGTGCCACCGTGGAAAACAACAATGTCTTCCGGCGTTTTTCCAAACTCTGAACAAAAAATAGAATCTTACAAGAAACGTCTCGAATGGGTATTACATTTAGATGGGAATCGATTGCCCATATAACATTCATGAAACTTATTTTTCCATGACACATAAACTCTAAAAAACAAGAGCTCCTTAAAAAAATTGGTTTTTCAAATATCAATACTTCAGAATCACATTACGAATCAGTCATTGTTCAATTTTAGTGAGAAAATTAATACACTATTTTTGAGATTTCTCAAATTCTTATTCGATTTCTTCTTTTTGAGCTATAGAATGAACTTCGCCATACGAGAAATTTACCTATTGGAGTACCCTTGTCAGAGGCGTACGGATAGTTGTTGGTGGCAAGCACTATGCCGCAAGCAAAACGACTATCCCACTCGATAGGAAGCTGCTCAGAAAGAACTTCATTCGTACACGACATACAAATGTTGTAAAGATCAGATTTCAACAGTCTCATAAGTATCTGAAACAGTTTTAAATGAAGAATAGATCAAGTAATTTAGAGTTTCATTTTGTAAAGAAAAAGCTGCATTGTTTGTTTTCTTTGTGAACTCAATAAACAATTAAGTACATTCACCTCAGTTTCAGGGTCACCAAATCGGCAATTGTATTCCAAGATTTTTGGTCCGCTTGAGGTCATCATAAGCCCTGCATATATAATCCCTGAAAATATGAGTGATCAAAATCCTTTCTATAGTATTACGTTATACCCCATCTAAGAAGTTATCTTGTATAATCTCTTAATCAATTTTGATGAAATACTTCAAGATTTGAATTCGCAAGCCCTCAATTTATTGAAACCAAAATTTCTTTTACATAAAATATCACTTATGCCATTTGATAGAGATAAGGTCTAATTCATATGAAATACATTCATAGATAAAATTGTCATGAAATTACTCCGCCTCAAAAGTTTTGATTTTTGTTGCATTACTGACTCATGCATAATTCGTATTAGAAGACCTACAGACAAAACTCGTTCCTCAAAGTTCGTGAATGATGGTTTATACTCACTGCCGTATCATCCATTCCTTTCATTATCACTCAAATTTTAACACACTGTATTTTGAGTGCATTTGCGACCAGCATATCCATTCATAGTTTATGACAATACATATGTGTAGAAATGTTCAACAAGTTTACGAATATTTGTCATAACAGATAACTTGTTGCGCGGCTCACCTTTATATACCAAACCTTCTTGACGCAATGCAGCTACCGTATCGTTAAGAATTTGATCTATTTGTTGATTGACAATGTCGGAAACCTCCACAGGTCCTACGACACCCATACCACCTCAACGATTTGAACATAAGGAGTAGCAAACCAGATAAAAGATTAAATATAAGATGAGCGTTAGCATAAAACAATTACATAAAGAAATAATAAAATAAAAACATAAACATGAAAAGAATATATTATAGGCAAAAGTTGTAAATTTAGTAAATTTTTTAGAGAATTACAAGTACTAGCAAATCGCTTGACATGATCACACATATTGGGAATTTTCCGCACATTTCAGAGAATCATAACATCGATAACAACCATATTATTTATAAAGACAGGCTTTTTCTGAGACAATAAATGTAGCAAGCTTTTTGATAATTTCATCGTCATTTTTCGATGAAGCACTGGTCCAACGACATAGTGATGACAGCCCTCAAAACTTATCATTTATACCACTCTGATTGATTGGATAGGTATAGAAGCTGGAAAGGTACAGAATCTCTTCTTCCGACCCCTCCATCCACATCTTCCTCTCTTTTCACTTCTTCTTAGAAAAAATCTACTTCACTTCGCTCCCACGCACACTCACCACTTTGTATTGCCATCCATATCAGTCTGTATCTATCTCATAGTCTTTATTCCTTTTCCATGTATAATAACGGTTTATTTATCCATGTCTGAGGTAAAACCACTCAAATTTGGGATAAACCACACGGCCCAAGCCAACGTAATAAATTCATATAAGAAATCCTATTTCTACGTGAGAGATTTCCATGCGATTTCTAATAACCTATCCTAGCTGCATCCTACCTTGAGTCTTTTCCCACAGTAGTTGGTGAGGAACTAAACCATAGAAATCTTAATGACATAATTATTCGTGAATCTCAGAGTTAATCTGGTAATTCAGTACGTTTAATCTGAAGCATACCAGTATTTGGTCCCGTATCATTTTCAAGCAACCTTTTGTGATCACGAATGAGTGGCATACGAGCTACTGTTGTTCCGTCGGTGAAGCAAAGCGCCTTGAAAATATCAAAACATTATTATTTATGGGAAATTTTATTTTCTGTCATAATTTGAAAATATGACTATAATTTTTTGAATGATAAACTTTTTAGACTAATAGATAGAAGTACATCTTAATAACATCTTAACAGTCATGAGCTACATCATAATTTTAAGATGTTGAGCATCACTTCTTTATCGTTTCTTCTGTTTCTCCTAAAACAGAAACACTATTTTTCGTGTTGTACTAAACGTCATACATCGAGAATGATTCCAATATTGCATGGATGTTCAAGAGGGAAAGCAGCCGATTACACGTTTCTCTCCGTGAGTCTAAGAACAGCCTCAATGTACGTGATAGAAAAGATTGAGTTATGATAATCTTTGTCGTTGGTCATGTGGGATACGTCTACATAGCGTATTCAACGTGACATTGTGGAGGTGGCTGAGTACGAGACCGGCATATGCAATGACTTGACCAGACCATTTTTTGTAAAGTCAGTGCTACCAATCTTATTCATAATCTCTGGTACCAATTTACTATCCCGGAAGGAATGGTAGCATTGGTAGGTCTAAGGTCCTCTATGAATTCACATACAATGGGCCCAGCCTGCATATCAATTTAATACCTCCACCACTGCGCTACGCGCCAATAGAAAGCACTATATGAGAATTCATACTGATACAATCTCTAACAAATGATTGAGTAGCCATTCTCAAATATGTAATAGACACAAAATCAGGGAAAAATCACAGCTGATCGAAAACAAAACGTAGCCGTATACTGGAAAGAATTGCCACTTGCAAAAATAAGGCCAATTTGGCTTTATATATTTAATATTTTTGGTAAAGCAAAATTGCATACTGAGATTTCGTGTCCATAAAGTCGTTCTTCCAGTAAAATCCGAGAACTATTTGCACCAAATTGACCCTAGAAATCACAGATCGTTAAGCAGGTAATATGAAGCAGCATGAATAGACTTGTCATGTTGCTCGCAGAGCAATACTTCTCTACATAATAGAAAAATTCATTACCGCCAGAAAATTCTTAGCTGTAGATAATGCGATTTGTTTCGTATCAGCTACTACAACACCTTTACCAGAAGCCAGTCCATCTGCTTTTACGATTATTCCATTCCAATCGCATCTAAACGTGAAGTTCTAAGCATATTAATATGGAAATAAAACTATTGCAGTTCATTAAGGATATATCAATAAGTGTGGAGTTATTGAAGAAGTCGGAGTTCCTCTAATCGCACAATCACATAAATGACTTGAGGATAAAAACAATATTTTCAAGATTTAATAGCAATTTCGGAATGCATTCTTCTAAGATTTGCAAAAAATGTTTCCATTTAATGTGTTCATACTTCGCTATGAATTCTCCAGCACAATCGATGTCGTCAAAGTGTGCGAAGTCTGCCGTAGGTAAATTATACTTTCTCATCAATTCTTTAGCGAAGATTTTTGACGCCTAAAAGATGATCCAAAGTAATGGACGCTACACTTTAACTAATAGAAGGATTCCGTCCTTAAGAAACTATTCTATGAAAAATGACAAAAGTGAGGTTTTAATAAAAATTGAGGATTATATTGCTTCAAGTTGTGCTGCTTTCTGTGTTGGTCCAAACACCGCAACTCGACCACCGATTCGATCTACAAGTCCATCAGCCAGAGGGCCTTCAGGTCCAATTATTACTAACGAAATACGTTCCGCATAACAGAACGCCACTATATCATCAGCATTTGTTATATCAATATCTGAAAAGAAGTAACCTTAAAGTAACAAATTTTGACATAATGTAATGTGAAATACAAACAATATATACGACGTAATATTTGAAGTTCATAATATACTGCACAGTAGAAGAAGGAACCGCATAATTAGGCAAACCCAGTTGAGCACAAAAATTTATATAATGGGATAAGCAGAACCGATCACAGGAAGAAATGTTAATCCCAAGCTAATGTGGATCAAATTACAAATTACGAATTTCAATTTACTCTGTAGATCAAATTACCACTTAATCATTTCAACCATTCATAAATCCAGTGCTTCTCGTACACTACTGTAAATGATGACCAACACTAGAGCTTTTTTTTCTCCCCATATTTGTAACATAATAAATTATTTGGGCTCTAAAGCTAAAAATCAGTACCTGTAGATGCGTCACCAAGGAAAACAACGAAACTAAAGAAGGATCTAAATAAAAATCAATTATAAGAAGACTTGTGTTCTGATTAGCCCCTATATTATTGATATGATTCAAAGAGGATATAGACACTGTGCATCAAGTATAATGATGAAGCTCAGACATTTCAGTCCCTAAACGATGCCTTATCTACTGCTTAAAATTAATGGTAGGATAGTTTAGACATTATGGCTTGTAGTGTTTTAGGCCTCGAACTTCGATAATTTGGTTGTGTATTCGTCTTTCGTTGATGACGATTAAAATAGTCATGCTGGACATAAGGGTTGCGATTTTTGATGGAGATTAAAAATTTGAATATACGTGTTTTTATCACAAGAAAAAGCTGCAGATGTCACTCAGCTTACAGGCGATTTAAATGCAATATCTCGAAATCAAATTAAGCATTTATATACAAATAACAATAGATCATTGACAACCAGTTGCAACGATACTAACGATAACTGCTTGACGATACAAAACTACTAGTAGCGCTTTAAACGTTCGCATTTGGAGAAGGTTCTATCTGGAAGTGTCCCCTCAATATAATAATGCTGAGCATGATTGTCACGAAGAACATATAAAGCGCTAGTCAAAAAAAATGTGGTTGCCTCCATACAGGCCGACCCTCAATGAGATGGCCTCGGATTTCTAAAGTACATATCTACGAAATCAGCTCAAGTTTTTATAGAAGTGTTTTATATTGGATGGTGAAATCTGCTCTCTCACTATTTTCGCCTTTTAAAACGCTCTCATTGAAAATAGAAGTTGAGCAGCAACATGAAAGTAATGGAATGTAACAGCAAAGATGTATAAGAATAGAGATTACTTTTGAATAGGAATAGCTATGTCTCAAGACTGAGTTCATCGTGAATCGAACGGGTAACTAAATGCGATTTATGCGATTTGAGTTGACCAATCCCTATCGAGCCAGTGATCTCTATAATCCCAAGTTATTCTGTCACTGAGACAATGTCTTTGCAAAGATAAAAAGCTCAAGTTGTTCAAGGGCGAATTAGAACTGAATATCGATCTAACTATGCGACACTATTTACTACTGAGATTAATACATTTTCCTGATACAGCTCACTGATAAATTAAAAGCCAGGCGCACTGAAGTTTGATTATGTTCAGAGCTACTTTGCATTGGGCTGCTTTAAACATGATATAGATTTAAATGATAAACTTACCAAATAACACTTATACTCAGGTGTCCAGCCTACTGACGGTCTAAGTCCAGTATTACATCGTGCTTACAAAACTAGGTGTAAAAATCTAGCAAATGCACGAGTACCACAGGTGCGGCTAAGAAAATCGAACAACTACTTCTAGTTACAGTGGAAGAGCCTAGCAAAGAATAAGTGTGCCTTGGTCAAAACATGTGAAAACGTTGAGTGACAAATAAAGATAAAGAGGTGTGCTTTGTTACAGCGTTCACTAATCAAGCGTTTTCAACTCCATACATCAACTTCTTAGTGAATTGTACTAGAATTTCACTACCAAGATTACCCTGTCCTATTAGGATGTCATAATCGACGTTAAAAAAAAGGTTGGCAATTCAATAGTCTTTCGCCATAGCTATTCAACAACTCTTGCGAACATCATGCAAAAATTATAATGAGGCGATATGGTAGTTAAAATCGACGATTGGTAACTACACCATCTTCGGTCCGCCGATGGTCATTATTACACCACTCATTGAGCAAGCATAACAGATGTTAGCCGACTCCGATAGTGCTTGTGGAAAAATTAGTCTTACGTGAAACCTCAAGAAGGCGATGTTCACGAGGAACGGATACGTTGCTGATACGCATTTAACGATCAACGCAAAGAACATCTCGGAATACTCAAGCTGTGTGTATCCAGGTTTTGAGATCAATATGATCAACGACATAGTACCAGATCTTAGCTAATGAAAACGAGCGGCTTGACGAACATATAAGAGCATCGAGGACGTAGTTAAGAGGACAAGGAAGACAAAGCTCATTACCCTTTTTGTCACGACGGTTTTTTATGCTTCAAGGTAAGCGTCGGAAACATGGACATTGTAAAAGCAGTATGAACCATCACTGGGGGTAGTACAACGATCTATCAAAAGTACGATGCTTGGCGTTTCCCCTATCTTATCAGCCCGATGATCACAACTTCTCATGAAGGCCAAAGAAAAGGATTATGATGCTGAACAATTAACTAAAGCGAAAAAATCTATTGAACTACCATTGCACGCGATAGTGAAAAATGGTAGTTTTACTGGTGCCTGCTTGACTCTATCGATGATCAGCAGGAATCCAGGTGGATCTAGACTATATCACTTGTTGTTCTTTCATATATACTTTGAACCATAGAAATTAAAAAAACCATAGAGCTTATCTTAACATATTATTTGTTAAAAGCGAAAGTTTCTTCCAAAAAATCTAATTCGACAAGCTAATATTTCAGGAAGAGGAGATCATCAGAGAACATCAGCTGAAAACAGTAAATTTGTCCATCTTCTACAAGCCTTATGTTTTTAACATTTTAACATCATAGAAGGCCAATGAAGATAAAAACGCTTACAATAAATATAAACAAAAACTAAGATAGAAGCTTTAAAAAGTGTTTCTTTCAAATCAACCTATAAAGATGGATTCGTTTTAATCATACCACAACAAAGCGATTTTATTCAAGCTGCATCACGACTATCAGTCCAATCAATACTACTGTAAATGTTAACCGCGAATCTAATAAGAATGCGTTGCTAACCTAATACCTAAACTAATACATTTTGAGGGAAACCACTCAACAAAAATCATCAGATATAAAGTTTATGGAATAACGAACGCCACACAATAACACTGCTATACGCGAAAACATCTAACAAGGAATATAACTAATTTGTTTTCCTCAAGCAGGAAGAAATAATAATGTATCCTCATGCGTTAATGATTGAAAATTATATGCAAATTTCATTCGACCGACATTTGCAAAATACGTGGTACTGATAACAATAATTTTCATACATTGATCACAACTATCCATTAAATCTCATAGTCCTTCCTTAACGACGCAATATAGTTATTCACTAATTTCAATAGCGTACTTATAGTTGTTAGTTTTGTCATAACATAATTATTAAACTAAATGTGCATTAAAGCATTATATAAAACAAATTAAGATGACCTTTAGCTTTTTTCTTTCTTTGGTTAACTTCCGTTGCATAATGAGATGACGTCGTCAACGTCACATCGTAGAGATGATCCAATGCGAGCCTGGTCCACTCAATGAATCGAGATGATTACTCTTTGCCAAAGCAGTACTGTTTATCTTACAAAGGTTTCATTGGCTCTAATTTACCAAAGCCGGTGGACAGTGGACTTTGTAGACCGAGGGGCAACCGCGAACCTGATACGGGTCTGCCTATCAATATAGCACCTTCATCAGAGCGCCACGTTTCTCTCCAATCGTCAAGATTGGTACACATTTATATCCCAAAGATAAACAGTAAATGTTTCATTGAAACTTATCTACTACACAAAATGGCTCACTATGCTTATTGAACACAGACACTTTAATGTATAATCTATTTCAGCTTTTATACAATTATACGTGATCTCAGTCTCTAGAAAACATGAGCCATTTGCAGACGCAAATGTTTTGTCATTCTTGACAAATAATCTACGTTTAAGTGTATATGTTCTATCGCAATGACGAGAATCTTAGTATGCTTTCTTATTTTATTAATGTCTATGAGTTACATATACATAATTTCACAAAATGCATTAGAATCTAGAGAGGCCATTGACAAAAAAAACCTGGTTTTGGAAAATCCGCTCCGTTCCCTGGAGCAATCCACACTTTTACCATATCGAACTCCGCTAGATGCCAAGCGATAGCATGCTCTCGGGCACCACTACCGATAACAAGCACCGATCTTGATATCATCAGTGACAAGCCTACTAAAATATGAATATGAAAATATGAATAAACTATAACTAATATAAATATAAAACTATTAAGGATTGTATATCACAGCAATAAATATTTATATTTGAATTGATTAAACTATCTAATAAAGAATCAATTCGTAAAAACTGAATGTTTTATACAAAACTACATTATGATTTATGAGATATATGATGGCATAAATAGTTCTTTGTATGATTTCTGAGCGATTCCATACGGTCGTTTCAAAATACGTTCAATGAGTCATATGTAAGCGAGTGGGAGTGAAATCTAATGGACTACTGTATTTCTGCTATTCAGAGATGAATTTAAAGCTGTGAAATAATGTATTACATAAATTTTTTTTAAAACTACAAAGTATAAATTGAAACATGCATTGAGAACGAAAACAATGATAGGATTTGACCTGTGTAGATCACAAGATCAAAAACATAAACTGCATATTTTAATTTCAACAACAAAGTAAAGTATTTCAAAGTGAATTACATTTTCTAATTTCAAAATGTAAACAACACTTTCATGGACATTTATTGATTCAACATGCTAACACAACACAAAAATATTGAACACAACAAATGTTTGTTTATGAGTTTCTAAAAACCATTACTATCGAGCACCATTTCAGCTGAGTAATGTTTTTTTTGCAGTTTTCGGAGGTGATATAAGCTTAATGTATGATCAGTCTCTGTAGAATGGGACGTGGTGTAGATGTGACTCAATGCGATTCTGTTCTATACAATAACTGGAGGTCACTAATGTCTAAAAAATCACTGGATGCTGCTATATTCTTTGATACCAATATACGGACACCAGAGAGATAGTGGATTACGTATAACATGATCTACCAGTTCAAGCCTTCACATCTCAGCGCCGCCTTCTACATCTGTACTGTATGACTTCAATTTTTGATAATTTAATTCATTGAATTACAGATCATTAGTGAATCTAACAATGTTAAATGAACATTTTCAAATTCTTTTTCGTTGAGCCAACCTGAGAGATCACTATATTCGAACTGTTTCAGCCCCAGTGTCTATAGCGAATTCATTTCTTAAAATCATTCCATTCCCGCATACTAGAAGAGCTGCATTAATCTTATCGCACAAAACCAAAACACAGAATAGTACAATAAGTTATATCACGTGATCACTTGATGACTTGGTGATTTTGATGGCCCGTCTTCACGTCCAATGCAAGACCCAGAAATCTTGTGCTTCTCTCTCAAGACTTTCGTCGATGGTGGTGGTCATCTAGTAGATTATGGTACTCTACATAATTCAGCTTCGTTTCCCTTGCTTATAAAACGCCTAAGGTATAGGTAAGATTTACTTTCTCTAATTTTAAAGCCATACATCTTAATTTTACTACCATTAGACTATGGGTAGGTAAACGGATCTCCCTCGCTGAGAAACCTCAAGCAGGTTAGTCGCGAGGCTACGTGGTTCGACCCCAGGTGGCACATAGGGGGGAATCGCGGACCAAAAGCGACCGTGTACTTACCTCGAGACACGAGTGGATTTAGGGGATGGACTTTTTGATTCTGCTGTGCTGGTCGACTCATACCTTCTGTATGCACACAGTAACATTTATTTATGCGTATGTACTTGTACTTATGTGTATATGGATTGCATCCTGCTTATCGATTCGACCAAAGGCCCGCAATCGAACGACTAGGAAATAAATAGGAGGCGGTTAGGGATCGCCTCCAACAAATAAACTCCAGTCCACTCATTGTGATACACTGGCAAGCTGCTCATGAGTAAACCAAACCTTTTAAGCCCTGCGAAACGGCTCTGTAAGCTAGCCGTGGGAACAATGGCAAAACACAGTAAAAAAACAGGCCTCATTCTTTTGACCCCAAAAGAGAACCCGGTACGGCAAAGTCGGGTAGGACAAGTACGGAAAGGCTGTTAAAATCTCAGAGCCAAACTAGGCTTCCTAAACGTGAAAGGACTACAATGGCTATTTGTACATACAACGCACGAACGCTTGCATCGGAATCCTCCATGGAAGAACTTATGATGTATGCAAAGAAATTTAGGTACGACGTCATCGGACTGGCTGCAACGAGAAGGCACCAGTCACTGGGCGTTATTTAAGACACTGGAGAAAAGCTGTGTTCCTTGGAAAATGCGATAGCAGAGGTGTCGGTGGCGTAGGTGTATTCGGTAATGCAAGCTTGATCATGAACATTGATTCGTTTGAACATTTAACGACTCGAATCGGACATTCAAAATTGAAAAGACGTGGTCCAACACCAGCTTTGACAATCTTTATCGTCTATGCTCCTACTTCAGACTACGATGAAGATGAAATCAAAGCATTCTATATGGACTTGCAGAAGTTCTACCGAGAAGACCGCACATTCTACAAGGTCATTGTTGGCGACTTCAATGCTAAAACGAGCTGTAGAAGAACGTCCGAAGAACGTCATATTGAGACCCACAGACTCGAGTGGAATGATCAAGGAGAGCGGCTGTTATACTTTATTATGACAAACGAAATGTACCATGGTAACTCTCAATTTTAAAAGCCCCTTACCATACGAAGGACGTCGGAGTCTTTTAATAGAAAGTACCATAACGAAATATGCCACGTCATAGTAAATAGAAGGTTTTGCCTAACCGACGTCTCAGTTGTTCCAAAGTTCTACACGGGATCCGACCATCGCCTCCTTCGCGCCAAATTTTCATTCACACGCAAAGAAGAGAAAAGTGCAATTTTTAACAAGCGAAATCCTAGAATGAAAACAAATTGGGATTTATTCAACTCCTTAGCCAGCTTTCGGGAGGATGCCGTTGTTGACAATATCGACTAAGAATACGAGCGGTTAATAAAACACCTCCACGATAGTGCAAAAAGCGCCGAGAGTTCAGTTACCATTAAGAGACGCTTGTCTTTAAGAACACTTGAGTTGATACGCCAACGTGGAGTAGCTAAAGCCGTAGGCAATAACTGGCTAACGTCCAAACATGCGAAACGCTGCAGAGAAGCGTTAAAAGAAGATCTTGAAGAGAGAAGAAAAGTGACGAAAAGCGGTAGGAAAGACGATTTTGTTGTTTCCTACGTTCTTCCTTCCGAGATCCAAAATGCAATTTCGTGGGTAAGAAATCATACAGCTCCTGGCCCAGACAGGATTAGACGGGAACACCTGAAGAATCTACCGCCAGTTATTATAAAAACGCTGGCTTGACTCTTCACACGCTACCTGTTCAAATGCAAAGTTCCAAGTCAATGGAAAACTAGAAGGACGATGTTGCTGCACAAAAAGGGAAACGTTCACAACATTGGTAATTATTGCCCAATCTGCTTGTTTTCAGTCGTCTAAAACTTTTTACACGAGTCATCCTCAATAGGATTGGCAAAAGACTAGGCGAAGAACAACCACGTGAGCAAACAGGGTTTCAAAAAGGGTTTAGCACAATGGCCCATATTCACAAAATCAAAAGACCCATAGAAGTATTATAAGAGTATAGGAAATCACTCTGTCTCACCTTCATCGATCTAAAGAGAGCTTTTGATTCTGTTGAGAAAGAAGCGGTCAGAAGCATTGACCAATCTAGCACTTTGGACTCCGTATATCAAGATTCTTCGTGAGCTATATAAGAATTTCACTACCAAAATTACCCCGTTCATCCCGTTATAAAGATATCCTCATCAACGTTAAAAGAGGGTTTTAACAAGGCGATACCAGGTCAAGCCTCAAAAAAAAGATTCATGAAAAACAGATGAATAACGTTACTGATGCTCCATTTACGTTCAACGAAAAGAATATCTCCGAATGGTCAAGATATGTGTACCTGGGTCGTGAGATCAATATGATAAACAACTTGGCACTAGAGCTCAGCGGAAGGAAACGAGCGGCTTGGGGAACATATATGAGCACCAAGGACGTAGTGAAGAGAACAAAGAAGACAAAGCTACGAGCCCACTTTTCTAATACGACTGTTCTTCCTACCTTAACCTATGCCTCAGAAACTTGGACACTACGGAAACGTGATGAAAGTTCATTGAGCGTAATACAGCGCTCAGTCGAAAGAGTAATGCTTGGCGTTTCTCGTATCACACAAGCGAGAAAGGTAATGCAAGGTTCTGATTCACGTCAACGATCAAAAATCAGAGATGCAGCCGTGCACGCCAAGCTTTCGAAGATTAGGTGGGCCGGATACGCATGGATGATGACCGGTGGGTACGAGCTGTAAGTGATTAGATCTCACTGGACCTCAAACGCACTGCAGAAAGACCACCAGTCTAATGGTCTAACCACTTCACTAAGGCCCTAGAAAGGGATAATGATGCTTAACGAAACCCTAGGGCGAAAAAAACTCATTAGACTATTCCGCACGCAAAAGGAACGAATGGAAATTTTACTAGTCCGCGCTGAACTTAGTCGATGATCAACGGGAATCCAGGTAATCCAGGTAACATCATGGGTTGATGGACTAAGTTTTTTCTTTTTTATTCGCATTCCGATTTTTTCCAACTTCATTTGATTCGTTCAACACCATCCTTGTTTATTCTATACTCGTTGGAATAAGATAATGTCATCAGTAAAAAAAATTTGGCCAAAATTTCCCAATGGAATAAATGCTTTTTTGTCTCAACCTGACGACTTCATTATCCACTAAAAGATGGCGGTGAACAGCTCTGGTAAAATCGTATCGCCTTTTCGAACTCCTTTTCAATGGGAATCATACAACTCAATAAGCTGGATCTTCGCTGTGCAAGTATTTCTCATCCTTCGTTTCAAGAAAATATTTGACCACGTGCGCTTTTTATATTTTTTCATCCATCATTTAAATCATAAGAAAGCAATTTCATAATATTGAGTAGTATTCCAAGCTAGTTATCCTTAGTTTCCTGCTTCTAATTGGTATAAAACCAAAATGAAAAATAAGTTGCAAAGATGAAAAATACTTATGGAACTCGCTCTGCGAACTAATGTCATTTTTTTTAGAGAATATCAACGGAACCCAATACATAATTTTCAAAAAAAGAAGATGGGATGAGATAGACGATTAATGAGTATTATTCGAACGTTCAACGTGAGAAAGAAAATGGAATAAGGTTGCTTATCACAGATCGGAGGTAAAGTGCTTCAGTGGTAGAGGTGCCGTAGTGACACGCCGCCTCGAATCAGTTCGCGGTCGCCCTCCAGGCCTACCAAGCCCGTCACCACTCCGAAGTCACCGTATAGACTAGGCTTACATTCAACCACCTCTATCGTATTACGTTAAACACCAAGGCGTTGGCGCATCCCGTCACAAGGAATTGATCAACGCTAACGGATCTTATCTTATCACAGATCACTATTATTCGCCCTCCAATTAAGACAAAATCAGATTCTAGAACATCCCATGTATTCAATAGAAAACGATGTCAAGATGATACTGCATAAATGAGATTGCTGTTTGCAGCATTTGCTGTTTTCGTTGTTTTCGACTTTTAATAGGTAGCCACACAATCTAAAAGATGCATATGATTATCAAGAAAAATAAAATGTTCACGGAAACTGAGAAGATTTTGCTGAGAATTTGTGTATCAAATTTTTAGCATAAAGCTACGCACTTGTAGAAACATGCCAGCAGTATTTGCTTGAAGCAAGTTAAAGCAGCTTGATAAAGAAACCAAAAATACAAAAAAAAAACAAACAAATGAACGAGCATAAACTATATCTTTCTAGGAAGTGGTTATCTATAGTTTTTGCACAAATAATTATAATAATTATACAAATATCCATCCATAATCTCTTTCATATCACAATGGAAATGAACATGTGGTACAACCAATGAGGATCGGACAAAACTCATGCTTATCTTATCTTAAATTTTTATCTACCGCAAATGTATTACGTGACATTTCTTTCTATCGTTACTGGGAATATTTGCATTATAAAACGATCCTCATTGATGAGGTACATAATTTTGCTGCAAATGATTTACCAAATTCAACGAAATTTTATGAATTAGATGTCTGATTGCCAAATGTATTTGGAAACAGGATCAATTTTCAGAGTATAAACAAAATACTATTTAATTGTTAAGGATTTCTCGTATGTTCAATAGAATTTTATCCGCCTATTAGAAAATCCATGAATGTTCAAAAACAAAATCACTTAAAAAACGAAACATCATAGAAACCATAGGAACGCTATGAGCAATGCGATGCCAATAGAAAACTAATGCAAATACTGATAAAGCCCTTAATTGTGTCAGTGGACAAGTGACGAGTTCATTGACAGCACATTTCAGAAAAGCATAAAGCTGAAAGAACTCATCATGAACATAACACCATGGCAAGTGATATATAGAGAAAATACTTATCAGCATCTGCAGTTTCCTCAACTACTGTACAGCCATCACGATGCATGAATGAATGCATACAAATTCACGATCATCATCACCACTTCGGCTATATCATAGCTCACTGCGTCAACGAAAATTTTTCGAATCAACATAAAGCCATATTCATTACTCATTAGCAGTTTCATCGCTAAGCATTTGATAACGTTGCCTGTAACGCAAAGTCGATGACTTACTGGAAAATGGAAAAATATTTCCAATGTTAACAATATATAGCGGTTCCCAACCAATACCATTCATTGTTTCTATGAAATATTATCAAATTTCACTATTTATAAACCTGTTTTGGTTTCCTGAGAAAAAAAAAACGAATACAAATTACAAAAACGAGCTGTACATTGGTTGTTTGGGGTGATATATTGAATTGTAACTGATTTGCTGCGTCCCAGAAATACTGATATGAAGTGAATGCAATATTCTGAAAATGGTGAAAAGCAGAGATAATCCAGTTCATATTGAAACTGATAATTGAAATTCTGAATCATTGTGATTTCATTGACGTTATTATCCATCGTTTGATCGTTTTATCACTGTATATCTTTTCTTTGCCGCAGTGAATTAGATTAGTAGTAACTAGTACACGAGACGATTAGTTGAAAAGCCCATGAAGCGTTTCGTTCATTCATAACCTTGAGTGCGCACTATAATGATAATGATACTCTAGACGAATGTTTCAAATGTGAATTCAATGGATAGAAATCACATTCCTATTCTACGCCAGTTTTAGCATTAGTGATTCAAATATGTATAGTGTTAGTGATGTAAATAAATGGTTTTTTCCATTCATAATTTCTATAAACTCTTTCAAATGAATATTCACCAAATCTTTGGTATATTCATGGAATTATTTCTTCTTTTTTACTCTATTGAGATCAACGAATCAGTAAAGCTCAAAAAGCGCGCTCTAATATCCTGCCATTTGAAAATTATGATTTAGTGTTGATTTGCCGTAACCGTATCTCGTTCTATTACGTGGTTTACCCAGTAGCTCTATTTGATGGGAAATGGATGTAATCGTTTTTCTAGCATCACTAGTGAGGCAGGTTTTTTCAGGTACGTATCCCTAGAAATGTTTAACTCTTTTTTCGTGGGTAGACGCTATGTGACGTGTTTTATTAAGGCATATATTTTATGGGTTATTGTTGGCTATTAATATATCATCACAATTTATATCAGTTTAAATTTTTCTCCCTAGAGGTTGAAGTGTTCCAACTAACAAAACGTTATTCAGTAGCCTAGCTTTGTGAAGTTTCGTTGTGCTGGACCTCCGCGATATACTTTTCTCGTATTTTAGTCCAAGAGGTTTTATTCTTCTATATTGACTACCCCAAGCAACTTTCGTATACATATCAAATGCAGCCCTCCCACAGCGTCGGAGTACCGTTTCCAAAATATTCGTACAAAGTATGTTTAACAGTAGTTCTACTTTTTCTAATTCATGTGTTTTTTCCCAGTTTTTTTTTGCGTTATCTTTCCAATTAACTGTCATCGAGCTTAGCCCCTCCTAATTCTTTGCTCAAGTGATGCGTTATTGGTTATCAAGATTGATTTTTCGCTGTTTCCCTTGCAATATTCCAACACTTGTCATCCGTTTAGTCTTGTGACGTTGTAGTTATGGCTTTTACTACATGTTGGGAAGAAATTTCTGCTTTCCTAATCAATCTTCTAGAAGGCTTCACTAGTGTATGCGTATCCTGCACATGGATGCGAGCCTTTGAAGAATAGACTTGGTCCAAATGAAGTCGTATTGCTAGAAAGAGGGTTTGTTCATTCATTACTTTACCCCTGTTTGCAAAAAACGTTGACTTGCAATATTTTTGACTAATATTGTGTTTAGATGCGACCTTATTTTTGTTATAGAGAATGTGCTTTCGTCGAGAAGGTGATCAATGCGGAAAATGCTGGAGCATTGATTGCTCTCGTTACCGATTCCCATTCAGGTTGAACGCTTTTCGATTTTTTGTATATTCCAAATTTTCTTCAAAATTATTTTGAATACTCGAATTGTTTGTTGAAGCGGTTTGCAGTAACAGCTATCATCATTTATGTTCATATATTACATTTCGATTCATGCAAAAAAGAAACGGATTATTTTAAAAATCTTTAGAGAATTCATCTTTGTTTACGGGCTAGAACCTCATCCAATTTTAATCTATGAGTTTTTTCAATGGCTAGTTTTGTGTTAGGTGGAGACGAATATGTGGATATGATAACCGACCTATCGGAAAGGCAGGCAGGAATACCAGCTGGATATATCACTGGCGCAAGTGGGTGAGCGATTTTTTAAAATACCGAGTTGATTCACATAATTTGAAGCTTTACGCTCGACTTGAACTCGCAATTCGCAGATTGGTGCTTTGGTGTGCGACCAATTGAACTAGACACATTAGGTCAAAAATATACTATATTCGAGTCCGAGTCTAGTATGGAGCTTCAGGTTTCGTGACCAAATCAGCTACGTGGGATATAAATAACATAGTATTATGACTTATTTATCACACTCAGTAAGTTGCGGTTTGGTTAAATATCTAGTTCAATGTTTATTTTTTCTCTGAGGCGTTACTGTGCATCATAATTTCTTCATGGGACCTTTGTGAAAATGTCTGACCATCGGGCTTATGCTCTTGTAGTGCATTTAATCTCCAGCAGGATTCATTCATTTACTGCCCGTGTCCATTCGTCATCGTTAGTGCGCATCAAATGTCTGAACCACTTAGTCTACGATGGATTGGCGCTACTTCTCTGATATCATGTAGCGCTTGGTTGGTCAACGGTTCCGTGACATCCTCTGTCTCAACGAAATCGAAGTTTTTTGACATCGACAGCGATGTCAGAAAGCAGATTTTTTTGTACATCCTTCTTCTGGTACTTCTGTCTCATCTTGTGATTGTGTGAATATGGCTTTTTGTGAAAACCTGCTTGCTTGCGCGGCTGTTCTTTGTTTTGCCAGTTTTGTTAATGATGACTCGTATGGAAAATTCATGAACGAGAGACAAACGCATATTGACGGTGGTTGCCAACTCCTCTTTCATTCTCTTTTGCGCAGCAACATTTCAAGCTATTCTCCTACTAACTTTCAATTTTACATTTTGGCAAGGTTGTATGTGAAAAAGTGAACCAATTTATTAATAAGAACTGCTAGAGGATTTTTGAGATGTCATTTCCGATTTAATTCTGCCTTATTCGGCTGCAGTGTAGTTCTTTGTTGACGCAATAGTATACTGGATTTCAGAAGGATGGAAAGAATCTATTTTCACATGGAGGTAGCTATTGAGGGAATACGGATGGAAATCATGAATGATTTTGTTCATTGCTTTTTTGTAAGTAGTATATATTGTTTTGGTTTTGTGATTACTGTAGTATCGGCGGATGTTTTGAATGGACTTCTCAACATTAGCTGCTTCCTCCATTACTTTTGCTCTTCTCTCGCTGAAGTCATCGTTTATTGTTTTTCTGCAGAGCTTCGCAACTTTGGTATTTAGTTTTATTACTACACTGCTATGAAATACATACTAACTCCAGCTGGTCCATGTTAGCGTATAAGCTGGATTGTTCCTGACGATTTATCTTTGAAGTTAGCATCTTTCTCTCTCTCTCTCTCTCTCAATTATCTTTAAAAGGCGATTTTACCGCTTTTTTGAAAGTGAAAATTGGTCATATTGATGGTCAATGATCATTAATGACGGTATTTCTTTAAAAGCTGGCTAATAAATTATATAAATACCAATTCATAATGGTTTTGGGATTTCCGATTTCTCAAGAAATTTGCGGTTTTCTTCTTTTCTTGTTTAGATAAAAATTTCTGCAACATACATTAGGCTCGCTATAGGAATTTTTCAAATCCATATGTTATACTTTAGCTTCATCTCATTGTAGTCTGATGTCGAAACGTATAAGACGAAAATTATCAAGGATGGTTTTTCCACATCTCAATCATCTTGTTTAGTTTGATTTGATAAGTGTTCATCAGGACTGGTATTTATGACCAAGTTTGAGTTAAGGAGTACTACTCAAACTCCTTCAATACCTCTTTTTCGTATGCTCCAAAGAAAAATTCTGATACAGTGGTGTAAACAGTGTTAGAGGCTGGTGCAGTTTCGTGTCCTGCAGTCCGCAGTTCTCGTACTTGATTTTAGCACTGACATGATCTGGAGTTATCTCTAAGGTCATCAATTGTATAAGCCGAAGCTATAAATAGATTTTGTGCATATATTGTTTTGGTGGTAATTTTCGAATATTCGATTATTATTGCTATTGTGTAGAATTTATCTTTGTTATATATTTTATATGATATTTGGTGGATATGCTATCGTTGTAACTACATATTACATTTCAATATATGGTATCTGCTTAATAACGAAGTCTCGAATTTTTTAGTGATTTTTAGTGTTTGGATTGCCAAATAGTTTTGTTCATTTGAGTTTTCATTGTTTATGATTCTGTTTTGTCTAATCGTTAAATTGCCATACAATATTCATCAGGCGCCGTTTGCGTGACTTCTTACTTTATTCTGAAGGAGATATACGCATGACAATACCACTGAATCATACTCTTGCAATGCTTCGTGATGTCCCTAATAAGCCACCGTGGGAGTTGTGGTAAATGTATCAAGTTCGCCATTTTGAATATAATGCTACTCTAGGAAAAATGCAACAATTAGAATTATTAGTAGGAAGAAAATCAGGTTCCAGAAGTTTTATGTTTTGTGCTGGACTTATTCACAGCCACTTAGTTTTACGTGTGACGTACCCGGTTCATGTGATATAGTTCGAGATAACTTTCTTACATTTGTATTTGTTTTTTAAATGAAGTTGAAGTTGAAATATTTCGAAATTGTGGAACCTCATTCCTGACAATACTTTCTGTTATAAATTCGCGAGTTTTGCAAAGCATGGGTTGGTTCTCATTATTCTACGTGCACTTCTTTATATGTGCCTGTTTTATGTATTATGTTATATTTTGTATTCCTTGTTTTATTTCTCTACTAATGTTTATGATTTTCGGTGTTTTTCTTTTGTCTTGCCATAATGTTGTAAATAAAATTATTCACCAAATTTTTTCCTTTGTTTTTTTCTTCACGAAAGGTTATAGATATCGTTACATTAATGTTATATTAGACGAAAAGTATAGTGTCTACCAGCATATTACAATGCGTCCTAGAGAGATTTCGAGAATTTAGTGGAACCTACTCGAATTTGCGAGAGAGCTTTGTGATTACTGGTAGTCTATGCATATATACACTCTGCTCTATTATAACATTCCAGAATCAGATAAGTGAATGTAGTGAATTCGAAGAGGAAAAGTTGCAGCGTAGTTTTTGCAGCAGAACACGCCAATACACCGAGCTGGTAGTAAACTGTGGTGATCTCAAACTTGGCTAGATAACAAGCTTGACAATAATACAATGATATAAATACAAATATACTGCCTTGTTATTTACATGATGACGCCTTTTAAAAAAGAAGAAGCATTGTAGAATTATTGATGTTTATAAGATAGAAGCACTTTGTATGCGCTTATATAAAACGTTGTTTCGCCCGTAATATATGCGACATAACGTGTAAGTATATCATAAGGCACTAATATATCAATGTCATACGGGACAGATTTTCATTTACGACAAAGGTTTTATAAGTACACGAAGAAGTTTTGGACTTTATGGTGAGAGTCTACAGCCGCTAACATGGTAAATAGCTTCCGATTAAGTGTATCACTTTCATCGCATTTCTAGTCATCTTTGCCTACAGCCTGACGATTACATCTACAGTTTGCTCTCAATTTATATTCCTGTATATATTTCATTACATACAGGCAGCAAAGAGAAGAGGATAAGGTTCTTTCGTGCAGAATGACCTGTCAGAATCATTATAACAAGTGGAGCTGCTATTATAGTGATCCCAACAAACATTTCTGTGCTGTGTGCGATCGCGAACAAAGTGATATGAGCCGCTCAGCTGATGCACTCCCGGGTACCTCCTACATAAACTGATCTTGTGTAAAAAAAGCCTCGACACTTAGACAGCAGGTGTTTTTGTAGCAAATGAGAGTTTTGTGCAAGAGTTTTCTTATGACACAATGTGCTCTTTTACGAACGAATCACAGAAATTGAAAGTGGAATAGTAATGTGGATGTGATGTAATGTAATAATAATGATATATAGAAACAATGATTACTCTTTGGAGAGTAATTGCTACATATAAAGACAAAACCATTGAAGTAGTCGTTATATACAAAAAGTACCCAAGATACAATTGAGTAGCAATACATCATAATTAATATATGGAGATAATCATGGAGAGTTATATGAGACTATTACATAATAACTAAGCAATAAAAGTCAAGTAGGCAACATTGTTGAGCTGTAATTTGTGAGGAGTATGGATGAAGTGTTTACTGGAGTTGCTAGAGTAGAGAGGACACGAAGACTTTGAAATATCGAATGAATGTTTTCTTTTGTTTCCTCTGCCTCCTATTTTTACAAGCCAATGGTATAAGCAACGGGAAATTTCAGAACGAGTTATTTCTTCTGTGTAATAAGACATTCTTAAAATTCATTTGCTGACTGCCTGAGTAGTTAATTTAGATGATTGTTGAGTAAAGTCGCATATTAGGAATTATTATTATCATTATTATACAGTAATAGAAACTATATTGGATGATAAATTGATGAATGGATAGACAAGATTTGATATTTTTTGAAAATCTTTATGTTGTTGCGTTCCTCTATTTAATCACAGTCATATCCTTTTTCAGCACAGTTTATGTACTGCTTTTTCTTGAAAAAAAATCACAGGTTATCTGTACACGGAGTTTCATAAGAATGCTCTATCAATATGATTAATTTTCCAGTGTAATGAAGTTACTTGAATGCATAGATAACACATTCACACAATACAATATGAGTCAGGAATCTTTCCATATTTTTCTTCGCTCAACAATAGCACATGTCTGTATCTTCTACGTATATAGTTTCATCTGCATAATCTATTCTATGACTGGATATTTGTTTTCAGTCGTAAAATTAGTCGTTTACTCTTCTCATGATGTGACCGATCCATAAGTGCAAAGTGCATTTCTTTCATTTCATTATGTCATTAAAGTGACATATACTCCATTGATTTGGAAAGTTACAAAGTTAGGTTTAATAAGATTTGCCTCTTTTATCAAAATAGATTGCTCTATCACTAAGTAACATGTTAACAGAATCCTTGAAATGATGCACGTGTAACTTATGGTTTACGCAGAATCCTCTTGACACCACAGCAGAGCGCTAGGAGAACCGTAGAATCCGAAACTAAGCGCGCACCCTAAGGTCTATTGCTTGAAAAGCTCTAACGCTTCCATTCCTTCTGCATAATTACCACTGCGTGTTATATTTCAATGTTAATTCAATTGATTTCGCCTCCAGTATGCAGAATTATTGGTTGATCATCAATAAAGTTCTAATGTTGATATCGCTTGCCGTAGTCAACAGACATACTCCGTAGTAATCAGAATAAGAGCTAACAACGCAACATAACAACAACCTTCTTGTCTGTATTACAATCCAGAATCGTAATTACCATATGATTATTGTTTTTCTGATTATTCAACTTATTTGGATTACAGACTAATAGAACCTCAACTGGTAAAATGAAAGATTTTCTGATTGCTGACATGCTAATTCGTTCAGACCAAAATCTGTTACAAATTAAAAGTTTGCCGGAAGTTCCTTATTCCTTTTATTTACATAGTGTGTAATCGTTCTGTATCGCAAATGATAATCAATTTTCAGAAAAGCGTAAAAGATTGATCCCGTTAAAATTGTACGTACGTATCGCGCAACAGGCGTTGAGCGCAACGCGACCGAATTACAATTGCTAGATTTATAATGAGTAATTCCTCAAAGAACTTCTTGTATACTTTTTGATAATAGTTCTATCTTAGATTTATGAATTGATATGGGCGTAAACTTACAACGTTATTCAAATTCAATAAGTTCTATATTTACTTCTTTTAATTAAATTTTCTATTTTAGCAGAATCGTTTTAATCTGATTTCTCTTTGGCATCGTTACTAATTGTTTGCTTTCAGAATACTTTTTTGGATCGGTCTTCTTTCATATACTGGTTGATTTATTAATTTTCATAATAAATCACAGACGAATACGAGGTGTAGGTTATCCTCCTGCGTTGATTCCTCTTTAATCCGTTTCATCGAATAATACTATCATCTACCAGATGACTACGCCAAATAGAGATGGGTGCGCTGTTTGATCGATTATTTATAGTCGTCATTGGTATTGTTTTTATTTTATATTAGCTGTTGAGCGTTGGCTTACAACTGACATTTATGTAAAAAGTATTTGGTATATATTTTAGCTTACCTTGTAAACTAATATACGTTCATCTCCCCTTCGATCAACACTCGCGTCTTGAAGTACGTGCTGGGCAGACGGCGCGTGATGCAATTTCAAAACTTTTGAAAAAGAGAAATATAACGCCTCAATTGTGCCATGTTAATATTTCTGCAGATCCGAGAAGTGAACAGATCGATCTCATGGTATGTTTTGTGCACTGTATGAAGTAGAATTAACTTCATTGTTTTCGTTTCATACTTCGCTAACTTGTCATTATCACTATCTGCTTGAGTAGACACTAGACAAACAGCATATTCTATTTTTTGCGAATATTTAAGATTTTCTAATTTTTCTGAAAAATCTGACATTTTGTCTTTGAAAGTACGTAGGGTATTATGGTATGCCCATATAATCCTAATTTTCCATAAAAGGTTTTTTTCATTGCCAATATTTGAATTTTTTGCATCACGTTTGCCAGCATTTTTATTTTGTTCAAGACTTCGTTTTGAAGGAGGATCTCGAGTCAATCGCATCGAGGTTGCAGAAAAATGAGCTGTGGGTACACAGCGAATATTTGGATACCGTTAGTTCTATCAAGCATACTATTGTACGGCGGACTTTTATTCCTCCAGTCAATTGTGATGTATGCAAAAATCCTATATGGCTAGTGGTACGTTATTGCTCTATAACATATGTATGGCTTACTCGTATTATGTTTGGAAGTTTGGAGCATAAGGCGGTTATTGAAATGTATATAGACTTTTGGCTTTTAGTTTCTCATTTAGGGATATCGATGCGAATTTTGTCAGTTCAAATTTCATCAGCGGTGTTCCTCTTTTGCGCCCCTTTACTGTGATTTGATTCAAACAGTGCCACGTGATGAAGCGGTATTGTTTTTCAGTTGAATAACTCTGTGTTTATAGGCTTAAGAGCACTATTACCTAAATTTCAGTTAGCGCAAAGGCTACTTCTGTTGGCTTCCAGAATGGAAGGACACGATGCCGAAATTGCTGAAAGTGTGTTAAACCAATTGCAACCAAATCCTAGTCCATCTCATACTCCAGAAGGAAGTCATGCTGATCTAACTTTGAAGAGGTTACCTCTGGCGATCTCTTGCTCGAACTTAGTTGTATTATTTTCTCTGATTTCCTTGTCTTCACTGTGTACAAGCTTACGTAATTTAGTTTGTTTTACAAGAAAGATTTACAGGGGAGGTGGTGTTAAGCGCCATCAACCTCCTGCATGTGTGACAGCGAGAGAAGTATCAGGTCCATTAGTTCCGTATCCACGAGATAGGCAAGTTATCATCTATTTCTCGTTTTTATAGGCTCCTGTAACATATCAGTGATTATTGTTACACATTTGAGCATGATTGTACATAATCTAAAACTGATTATTCATTTTTAACAACTTATTTCAGGTCGTCCTCTGCACCAAATATAAATTCTATAAATGACGAGCTTGCTCTTGAACACAATGTAAGTTACTAATATTAGTTACTAATTTTATATTCAGTTTTCAAGTATTTCTTCTACTGCGGTTTATGTTTCCTACCACCCTTGTTTAGTAATGAGCCATAGAAGTGAATTAAGCTATGTTCTAGAAATAATACTTATTTTTTAAAGAAATTTATGAAAGAAACGTTATTTTTGGTTGGTATTGTTATGTACTGTACGGTATTAAAAATGCAATTTAACATATTAGCTACAATGATGGTTTTGAAATGCACTGTAAAGCTACCCAGTCAAATTTCTTAACAGCTACTACTTCATAGACAAGTAGAATTTCATAATATGCTCCTATACGCGTACATATGCATATATATATATCCTCACTGTGCCGCTTTTGTAGTGTCTACCCTTAACGTTAATTTTTGGTCATTTTTTGATCAAATACCATTCCATTCTTAAAACAAACCTGCTTAATTGCTCAATTATTCAATGGTCGTTAGCTCAAATATATAAGTTACAGCAACGTATTCTCGATGCACTGGAATTGCAGAATCACGGTGAGTTGTTTATCTTTGATTAAACCAAAAATTCTTGAATTATTACTATATCACACTCAGATTTATTTCCAGAACATGAAGGATCTGCGAAATTTTTGAAGTGTAATAAGCCTAAGTCGCAATTCCAAAGCATTAATAGTAATAATATCACCGGGGGGAACGGCTTGACTGTGAGGAAACCGAATAATCGACTTAATCCACGTGCAGACACTTCTCCATTTGGTTCTAATTCACCTTCAAGTTAGTATTAAGTAGTGCTAAACAGATGCTGCACACATTTAAATTAGCTTTTTTTACCGAACCTAAACGAACACTGATAATTCAATGAATTTTCTAGGTACTTGCTCATCTCCGCCTGCTACTCAACTTAATGCTGGGCAGCTTTTACCCCCAACTCTTCCGCTCACCCCTCCTCAAAGTGCTCCTCCTCAAAAGGTATGACTAGAATGCCTTTGCTTTTCTTCTATGGTACGTTAATTGCCGACAAACCGCTTTTTAAAGTTTTCTCCTGGGTTTTTCCGAGGCAGAAGTCGTTCTCCAGGCGAACGTTTAGAGCCGCAACGAACGCGTGCTCTGGCGAATAAGTATGCGCACGAAGATTGGGAGGTATGGAGGTTAAATTTTCAACTTTCTAAGCTGTTAATATTATTTCTAAGATTGACGAGAAACAAATTACGCTACAATGCAAAGTTGGCTCTGGTTCTTTTGGAACTGTGTATCGTGGCGAATATTTTGGTCTCGTAGCCGTTAAAAAACTTAATGTTGGTGAGCCTACGTTGCAACAACTGCAAGCTTTCAAGAATGAGGTAATAATTATGATTTTTAACACATATTCAATATATTGTCTTTTTTGGTACGTTACATATTACTTGGGAATATCTTTTGCAGTTCATAATTTGTAAGAAGCAAAATCAAAGTGCTAGAAAGTTCTGAAAACATCAGTATTTGACAGAAAGTCTTTATTTTCAGCGCCAAGTTGAGCGGTTTTATCCTAGCCTTCTTTTTTTTGTAGTGTACTTATTACGTTTTTAAAATTTGAACTAATTTTTTCGTTTCAACGAAAAAAGTGCAAGAAGTAATGAACCGCAGTGTTTTTATTTGAAAATATTGTATCTTAAAGTTGGATGGTTACCTTCGAGAGAATGGTGGCTATGTAGATTTTAATCATTTGTGCTAGGCTTACTGTGAATGTAATTGAGAAAATTTGAATGCTAAACCGGTAAGGAAGCTAGACTTCAAACAGGAAAAATTTGTATTGGTTCGGGTTTAGTAGCCTGACAATTTATCCCAAAACTCATGTGATTGTACTGTGGTAAAATATGCAGTAGAATTCTTGTGTTGTCAATGAGATAAATTCAATGTGATAGAAAAGTAATCGGAGAATAGGAACGAACCATACGGGAAGAAAGTTAAAGGTTATCCTCATACGCACTCTGCGCTTTTTCCAAAGTATCTTTCTCTTGATAGTGTGGGATTCAGCATATTTTTTTCGGTTTGTAGCTGCTGTACAAAACTCGAGTTGTTACTCAGAGTTAACGTATATTCTGCACCAAATGGTTTTTAATGACTATGGAACGACTGCTACAAATCACGGGGAAAATGTATTTTTGGACCGTTTTTCTTCACAGTTTTTATAATTAAAAGAAATCTACATCTGCTGCATGTCTGTTGTTGCTTTTGGATATTGTTTTAGTAAATGGAGCAGAAATAAATGCTACGAAGAAATTGCTGTAAAATTAAAATTTGTGAAAATTTCTGTCTCTGTAAATTGCATTATGTTCGTGATATCTTCGTATGTTAGTAGAAGTTTTCAGTAAATTTCTAAAATCTATAGTTTTTTTTAATCATGTAAGCTTATTTTCAGGTAGCTGTGTTAAAGAAAACACGACACTTGAATGTGCTTTTATTTATGGGTTGGGTACGCGAACCATCGCTTGCAATAGTAACTCAGTGGTGCGAAGGAAGCAGCTTGTACAAACATATTCACGTAGTCGGTTAGCTATCGTGCTCCCTATCTCCTTTTTCTTCTAAAACGACTTCATCTTATAAGACATCTTTATGTTTTCTAAATTACATAGCCGCACTCGAAAACGCGTGCATTCGTGTTACTATTATTTTATGAAATTAGACTGAAGAATTCAGAGCCTCATGTGGAATTCGAGATGAGTACTATTCTTGATATATTCAAGCAGATTACTCTAGGCATGAATTATCTCCATTCAAAAAATATTATTCATAGGTAATCCTTGTATATTTACGGTTTCTAACAGCTAATAATAGAGAGCTACGGGTTTTTCACGTCTCTACATATCTTCGCAACATACTTTGAATTTCATGAGCGTATTAAATGTGGATCAAAATGCTTATATATGGGCTTTAAAAACTATTCCCTTATATCCTTTTTTTAATATAGATAATATATCGCTCATTATCTCAACTAAGGTAAACGATTTAGACATATGTTTTAAAGAATCTTGTAACGTTAAACATTAGTAGGCATTAAACTGTATTCTATCCTTATAGACTGAAATATTTAACATATTCCTGGAACTTTATGACATTTGTTTTTACAGAGATTTGAAAACGAATAACATCTTTTTGATGGATGATATGAGCACTGTGAAAATTGGGGATTTTGGGTTAGCGACAGTTAAAACTCGATGGAGTGGAGGTCAACAAAGTCAACAACCTACAGGAAGTATTTTGTGGATGGTACGGCTTTGCCTATTATTTAATGAGGTAATTGTTTCTACAATAGTGGTTCAGGCACCGGAAGTCATTCGTATGCAAGACCCTAGTCCCTATACTACGCTCTCGGATGTGTACTCATTTGGTGTCGTAATGTATGAAGTATTGTCAAGTTCATTACCATATTCTAATATAAATAACAGGGATCAAATCTTATTCATGGTAAGTTGTGTATGTTAATTTAAATTTTTTTTTTTGATGTTTGAATAGTAGCTAACACAATAAATTGGCACATCAATAATAGAATTGTATAAATGAAATTCCTATTTGTCATTAACTTCATATCTGGCTCATAGATTGTTTTTCCCTTCTCAGAAATCAGAATCAAATATCAAATTTTCAAATGTATTCAAGGTCAGTCATTCAAAACTAAATGATCAAATTGAAACGTAGTAGTCAGCTTTCGTTTTTTTCTTCAATCTATCTAAAAAAAAATTGAAACTCGCCTTGTAATGTTAACTGACGAAATATCTGCTTTATACATTCAACACATATTGCTGGATATGATCTCTGCTATTCTTAAAGCGCATTGGCTTTGTTTGTTCTCTTCTTATTTTTTCTCTAGCATCATATATCAAGTAAATCAATTTATGCCATGTATACGGAAAAGTTCTGTCGGTTTCTATGACAACAATTTTGAGCAACAGTTGTGAAATTGACGAGTAAGCACATGTTTAGTTGGCGCATCTTCCGCTTTCTATTTTTATCGCTTAATGTATACATACCGGCATTACAAATAACGTTGATTCACGTTTTTCTCAAATGTGAAGCGATGGTGTGCTCATGGCTACTTATAAAGTTCATTTACGCCAAGGACGAGGATGAATTACTTCAAAAGCATGTGGTTTTTGATCTTCGGTGAAGATACAGCTTCTGATAGGACATCCAGAAAATGGTTCGAAAAATTTGAAATAAGTGATTCCTGTCTTTTCTATAAAGAACGTTCTGGATGATCATCTTTAATTGACAACCATGCTGTTAAAACCATGATAGAGCAAGATCCTTTTTTCAACATCGAAGATAACAAAATTAGTTAGTCCAGCTTAGGAAACCACTCCACGTCGCACTCGAACGAAAGGGTTTGTGTGGAAATATTCAGTATGAGAGCCACATTGATTAGGTCTGTATTTTGTTATATTTCAAAAACGAATATCCATAGAACTAACCGGCAGACTTTATGATTTGGTATTCATTTTCTGGCAATAATTAAATTTATGAACTTAGTCACGTAATGGTAGGAGGATATAGACTGACCTGAATATCGTATACGACGCGTCGAGTCAGGGCTATTTAAAGCTCCCATCACTCAGGAGTCGTTGAATTGGTATCACAATAATTTGAGGGCGGGTATTCAGCACTGAATTGACAAGAGACTTGTTTTGAACACGATAACATCAAGAACAGGAAATTTAAATGAACGTTAGACCTCTTGTTTCTTTTTGATTGCTACTGTAGACTGTAGAAAAAGCCTGTGTTCAGTGATTAATATTTCTACGAAGATGGATGCATCATGGATTTGACATGCATTAACTTGTTATATACTGAAATAATGCTTATCTTTCTTTTTTTATATTCCTAATCTTTTTCAGTACATATTCTTCTCTGCTTTATACCTGTAATGTGGTTGGTCTTTAGGATATGATCATTGGTCTTGTGGAATGTGGATCTTTAGTCTTGCTAATGCTTTGCATGAGTTCAGACAGAATATTTTTTGTCTTTTCGACACATTTTTTGCCATCCGTTGTCACCTACATTAAGCTGTAATTCGACGTTAATGATATTTGTAAAGCGTTTTATTTGTTTATAAGTGGAAATCACGAGTTGCTTATGAAATATTCCTATCATATAAGTGCCTTAATGGCTATAATCAGAGGATACTCGGTTTTTCTAATCACATTCTGCCCTAATCGTTTGATTTTATATATAAAAGATGCAATAATCTATGACTTTTATCAAGCACTATGCCACACATTCATCTTGGTAACGTGTAGATGATCAAATGCAAGTTTGTTTAACACAATTACTTCAGGTAGTCAATCTGTGTTAATTTAGCACTGCTTGTATACCCTAACTATTTTGTATCTCCAATTATGTTGAATTACCTTGACTGTAACTTTGTTTAGCAATACTCGAGGTTGGTAAACAGTGTTTTATTGAAAATACAATACAACACAGAAACAGGCTAACGTTTCGGCAGAATCGCCTTCATCAAGGCCTAAAAAGTCTATGTCAATTGTGTGGTCTATTTAATCAAACACTATCGTTAATCCTGCGGAAGAAAATCCTAATCTAAAACCTATGTTGAATTAATGGCAAACTTGGAACTGAGGCAGGACTCGAACACACATCTACAGATGTCTGCCTTTGTTCTACGATCACTTATAGTTTTGCGATTAAGTCAGCATCATTAGTAATATAAGAGCACCATTATAACATATAATAGTTGGTAGAAAATCGACAAAAATAGTATGAAAGATTATGTTTATGTACCAATCCACCGACTTTAGAGAGAATTGCTTAACTAGTGTTTGCATTACACTGCGTCATCTCCTACTATTGCACTGCTCACCCCATTGATTTGATATATAGTCCTCGGAACTCTCGATGTTGCTATTTATGTCTTGGAAGAATCATGTTTGACTTTCATTGTCAGTGAAATTTCGTTTTCAACACAAAGGATCGTTTGTCCGTTATTACCATTATATGTACCTACTGTTTTCAGTTCTTGGTATTCGTTTTAGAACTGTTTCACCATATTTTATATAAATACAGTTTACTTGATCAATCTTAGCATTCCTACGTTAAAATATATAAGTTAAACAATCATAAATGGTTACTTCTATATGTCATTAAGCGTTTTTTTATCATCAGGCATAATTTTATGAGCTCCATCATTTCTAGCTCACGTAGTTAAAGATTATTAGCATATGCTTGGTGTAATCGGTTATCTAAGAAGTAAACATACGTAGAAGTCGTTACTATACTGTATCATAAGTACCCATTGTCTACTGTAATCTGAAACTAAGATTTTCATGTTTTCTTTTCAGTCAGCTACGGCTTCATATTAGCCAGTCCATTTTGGGCAAATTCATCCATATATTTATTTTAAGGTTGGTCGTGGGTATTTGAGACCTGATGTTTCAAAAATTCGCTCAGATACTCCAAAGCCTTTGCTATCACTCTATGATCGTTGTATCAAATTCAACAGAGATGAGAGACCGGAGTTCAGTGAGGTTTGTATTAATACAAGAGCCTGCATGCAATTTTATATTTTCTTTTAATTTAATGTCTGGCACCCATGTTATTTGCATTTGTCATTGTGCTCTATCTGCTAAAGGTATTGGACAAACTGCGTGGTATTTCTCTTCCAAAATTGACAAGATCTACATCGGCACCTAGCTTATACCGCGGAGTGGTTGAGACCACGGAGCCAATAGAAAACTTTAGTTTGAATGCCACGCGAACGATACAGCATCTATGGGGATATCTTTAAATATTTCGAAGGTATGTCAAAGTGTCCTAGCAATTTTCTCACATTTTATGAATGCTTCCATATTTTTCAGTTTGATTTTATCTAGACAAACAATTCCAAATTACTATAGTTGAACTTCTCGTTGAATTTTTTTCATGTTAGAATTCAAAAGTGTATGTCAGTTTTTTAGTTGTTCGAGTTCGCAATCCTATAGGTAGGACCTCGCTCTCTCAATATTAATTCACCAATGAACCACCATTTTGAATATCCTCATTATTATTATTTTCATTTATATTACTGTGTGAAGATGAAGTATCATAGAGACCTCACTGTATGGATATTTCACATCAGTTCGTTCCTATTCTCCGATTACTTTTCTATCGCATTGAATTTATCTCATTGACAACACAAGAATTCTACTACATATTTTACCACAGTACAATCACATGAGTTTTGGGGTAAATTGTCAGGCTACTAAACCCGAACCAATACAATTTATTTGTTTATCGCCTATTTGAATAGTAATTAAAAACATTGTACTGCAGCGTTGTTCTTCGACGCTGTTTTAATGTGGCAGGCAGCAACTTATTTAACCATTCTTTCACGTTGCAACAAATTTCGTTTATTTTAATGCTTTGTTTCTTGAAATTCAACTTTTATTTTCGCAAAGCGATGATTTATAAACATATGTGTTTTATAACTATATATAATTTGTTGCTCTTTATTTTCAGTTAAGTAAAAACAATATCCAAGTAGTAGTGCTTATTCAGAAAGTGCGATATTTCATTGGCACATTGGTGTCTATGTTATGGAATATGTGTGAAATCACCTTAATTTGCAATTATAGGACTCATCACTAAGCATACGACTGCAATTTAATCTGTACCATTTCTTTTTTGCTCTAGAATATAAATTAGCTGTCTATTTTCAATATTTGTTTTTATTTACCTCATTGAATACATCATTATTTGGTAATTTTTATGTTTCGAGTTACCTATGGTGCAAGTTATTACGTATGACTTGTATAATTCACCTTCATTGCAATACTTTCTGAAAGTCTTACTTTCTGAAAGCTTTTTTAGATCATTAAAAGTGTAATAGAATGATTTTTTTTACACATCTGTGGTATTTCTTTATTGTCTCGTTATTGTGTGAATATGTTCCACCGTGCTAAGCTTTTTTGCAGCGTGCTTGTTCACGCGGTCGTTCTTCGTTCAATGTTGTGCTAGTTCTGTAAATGATTACTCAAACGAACATTTTTTAGACGACAGACAAACGCAGGTTGACAATACTTGTTAATGCCGCGTACATCCTCATTTTTGAGTTATAAGCTCAAAAGTTCTTGAAGGCAAACGTTCCATGGTAATTATCGAACTCTTGGCATTTTTCGCGCTATCGTGAAGGTACCTAATTAGCCGAGCATATTCATCGTCTAAGCTATTAATAACGGCAAAATTTCTTAATATTACTCCAAAAGCTTGCTAAATCCCAGTTTGGTTGTATAAATCTCAATTTGCTATTGTTTTTGCAATTTTATATTCGATTTAGTTTGATAAAAGTTGTAGCTTTCTCTTTTTTGCGTGAACAATAATTTGCCGCGAACATGATGAACGGATCTCGTATAGAATCTTGGGACAACTGCGACATCCATTACGCGAAATATTTTTAATACTATTCCGTGGTCTACTTCGTTATGGTACTTCTCATCAGGAGACTTCCACATCCATCGGAGGCATAAATGCTCCCGAGATTGTGACTGACCACTGATTATCTTTACATTATGATAAACTCCGATAGCCACTTTCTCGATTCATTTCATTAGAGTCCACTATTCCAATGTGACGTTCTTCAGGGTTTTTTCTATGGACAATCTTAGCATTGAAATTGCCAACAATGACAACAAGTCCTTATGGAATGCTTCGATATTATCTTCATTGTAGCCCTAGTGTTGGAGCGTAGACAGTGAAGATTATTGAAGTGGTATTGGGCTATGTCTTTTCAATTTTAAACGTTCGATCAAGGTCGTTGTTAGTTGCTCACACGAATCGATAATTTAACCCGCTCTACATCCTCGACTTACCTTACGTTGTGCATCGGGGTCTCTTTCGAAATCAGGGTGATGAAAACCATTTCTTTCCATTACTAAATGATAATATATGAAATTTTTCTACTAACTTCATTCATTCAATTATTCTTTGTAATAGTAGTATTCAGTGCCCATTGAACATTTCGATATTTTCATTATATTATATTATATTTATTATTTATACACTCATATGATAAATAATTAATAAATATTAATATAATATTAATAAATTAATAAGTTATTGTAAATATTTATTATACTAGATATCAATAACTCACATACTCAACTAAAATTTCTCTTAATTTCTTGTGCTTTTTCTTCTTTTTTTCAAACGTTTTTACGTTGATATTATTTCCTCATGTGCATCTTACCAGTCTATCTCACTTCGTTATAGGTGGCTTCTAAACGAATCCTTATACCCTTAACTACATATTCGAACAAACGCACAAATGAGCCTATGTGCATACACAAGGTACCAGTCGACCGAGCACAGCAAAATGAGGGAGTCCATCCCCTAAATCCGCTCGCGTTTCAAGAAAAATACATGGCTGCTTTTAGTCCGTGATCTACTCCCTAAATGAATTCGCCCCGTAAAGCCTCGTGGCTAACCTGCTTGGAGTCTTTTCAAGGATATACGTGAAAAACAGTGTTGCGATAAATATAAGTAATCCTATGTTGTCTAGTGGTTACAATTTACGGCTCTTATCTGTAAGGCCGGGCAAGGTGTCGATCGCTTGAAGAGTCGTGGGCATGTGCAATGCGCTCATCTTTCCAATCCATTGATCGGTATTAGCTAATTTATGGAACGATTACGTGTCAGTTGAACAATATAATGTTTTAAATGGTTAAAGAGTTAGGTGGGAGAGTAAAAAACCCTCTTGATATGGAGGATAATTGCTGCATAAACAATATAATAACAACATCAAAAGGAAGAATTGTCAGATAAATAATATTGTTAAGGTAACGGTCTTTTTGCAGCTCTTGGTATTCAGGTGAGGAACTAAGTGGGAGTTGCAGCAAGGTTTCTAGAGAATTTCCTCTGCTTTATTCATTAGTCTAATTCCCTATTCTTCGTTACAAGTAGTCATCAAATTCGTTGCTATTCTTGAGGTTTTCAATTTTCATTGAGTAATTTACCGATGATGACACTACGGAGGTTAGTAGCAATTATTTCAAGGTTTATATTTGGCCAAACATCGTATTTCTGGACATATTTCCTTTGATTCTTGGTTTATTATATGTGTTGCCGCATGATTTCCTCATTTCGACACTTTTTTTTGTTCCCAGTGTTGTTTATGTGATGAAACATATCAATACGATCACTCGTAAAGTGTCATTTTTTAATATGAATGGCGCACGAGAGCTTTTCTTCATAGCTTGTGTCACCTCTGGAAGAGGTCAAACCAGCGACTGATATATAGTCCGATTGGTGCTATCTCCTGTCCTCAACGCACTGTTGATCTTCTTTGCCATCGTGTTCCT
>KN716216.1:294553-329861 GCA_000816705.1 Dictyocaulus viviparus | reverse complement strand
TATATATATATATATATATATATATATATATATATGTAATTGTGTTATGTTTTGATCGTCGAATACTTAGAATGGATTTAACATAGCAGTCGAGCTGGGTGTGAAGGATACAACACGTTGAATCGAAAGTTGTTTAGTAATTTTCATATTTTTTAAAAAGGCATTTTATTACGTGGAAACTATTCTACAACTAAAGATCGTAAAAGAGAAGTAACTTGTACAAAAATTGAGGATGTCTTGGTTTGTTCTATGGAGAAAAGCGAATGCATCGAACAGCTTTGGTATCTAATAGAGAGGGCTCCAAATTATTTCGGTGTCAACAATTGAACCGCTGTAGAGATTGTATTTTTTCTAAACATGAAAGCTGCTCAAAAGTCACTGTTAGTATAGCAATGTACTTGTTTCCCAATTTTTTTTTCATGGTCTACATTGAATTTTTAAGTTTCCTTAATGTAAATAAGCACAGGAGATTCTGTGTCGTATTATCATTATTTATTTAATGAGGTAAGTTAAAATGATCTAGCGTTAATGTTGATGGATGCACAAAGATGCAGCTATGGTCTTAAATGTGAAATATTGGAAGTGATTAAATGTGATTATCCTATATAGAATCACATGAGGTTCATACAATAACTTCAGTAGACCATCTTTCACTATATTAGTGCTGCTTATCTTCTTCAATTTTTCTGGTACCAGTTCATAGGTGCTAAAGAAAAGTGGACACCCTAGGTCTGGGGCGGTTTGTGCACTGATTCAACTATTGGGATCATGATGTAGTAAGCGCACTGTGTTTTGTGATTCATATACTTTCCCGATAGTGTAATGTTGAGTATTCGCTTGCTTAGTTACATGTTTGCTTTCCAACTTCAATAGAAATTTTCAATTGATTACTCGGTCACGTCTTCACGCGCAGTGTGGATTCCAATAATATTCCATTCCCTTATTCTTCGTACTATTCTAAACCGTGGCGGTAATCGTCTACATTCCCATACGGCTGTTTTTCATAATTTCTTTCCTTTTATCATTCTTCATGTGCATAATTCGTCCAAAGTTTAGACATTAGCTTTCCAATATAAGAAAACAAACAATATTGATTTCATTACCGTTACAACATGTGTTTCTAATGAACTATGTTTTTTCTTGTTTATATGCAGTCCTATATTTTTTGAACTTTATTCAATCGTTCAATATCATCTCTGCTCCATCTGTGCTTATTTGAATAAGATGATTCCATCGAAAAAGTGAACAGCTTTAGCAGAATTGTCTCGCCTTGTCCAACTCCTTTGTCTCATTTTCATAGATTGCCCAAAGTATTACTAAGGGTTAATGCCTTCAATTTAAAAACCATCACTCTTAACTTCGTTTTCGCATCGGTTGGTTTCTGAAGAGAAGATTTTCTTTCTTGTTTCGCAGTCCAATCCTTTTCTCAATTTCGTTCGATTTTGGATTAGTAGGAATTTCCTCTCTATTCGAATGTTCGTTTTCGAATATAAGAACTCATATCCCACATAACTTCATTGTAGAATTTTATTGAACACCTTTACTGAAACTGTATCACCTTGTCGAACTACTCTTCTAATGGCGATGGCGTATTTTCGGTAGATTTCTATAACCATTTGGATGTGGTCCATACAGCAAAATCCTGCTTTGTAAAACGTGAAGTGTATTCTTCACATTGCGATTACAGTTTTCCTTTAGCTTTCTGCTCGAACAATTTCTTGCACGGAGAATAATCGTTCCGAATAATGGGACGGAAACTTTTGTGCTTAATTAACCAATTTTTTCTTGGCGTCTTAAAATCAGGCTTACAGGAATTTCCGAGCTCTTCACCACAAGCGTTCACTGTGCTTTATCAGAGTAATGCTCGTCCTTGTTACCATATTTCATCACAATGGTGACAATTTTTGATAGTGATACTCTCAGCTCTAGGCTACGATGTATATAGCAAAAACGTCCTAGGACACCTCTCAACCACGGTGAAATGATCAGTCATTTGAGAGGCAACGAAAATTACTGCATTTAAATTGCATATTCTTTCTGTTTAATTTATTTCATGACTTAATTTATAATAATGACATGACTTGTAGCTTCTGCATCGTTTGTTTATATTGGATCTCGAGTGTGCTATGAAGCAAGGAATGGATGTGTTGTTTTGGACTACGGTGAAACAATTGATTGATCATATACGTGAAGAAGGTGTTGGCAAACAAAATGGCGTTAGTTACTTATTACTTTCAAAGTGTTGAGATCGAAGTAAATACTTCAAAAAATTAATGTGAATTCAACTCAGAGATCCTTGCGTATCCTATGTAAGGTGACTTTGGAATACTATTAGTAAATAACATTTCTTTAGTATAATCTAAACAGAAAATCCTTTTTGTCTTTATTTCTAATTTTTCTTTAAGCTGTTCCAATCGCTATATTTTAATCAAAGAATTACAGATTAACTTTTTTAAAAGAGAATATTATGATATATTTATATCATCTCTATAATACCAATAGGCTATATCGTGACAACATTTTTTTCAGAATTTCGACAATGTGATTAGCCTGTGTATTTCATGGCTATGTGATTTATCATTGAATGTATATTCAAAGTATCAATTACCTCCAGTCGATATTCCTTCTTTCGTCTCACTCTCTCCAGCTCTTCGTTCTGACCAAACGATTACTGTGCCTCCAACCATAGGAAATAGATTTCTGGCTTTCCTCAGCCTTCGTTTAGGAGACTTGTTTAGATATAAGGTTAGTGTATAGATTACAGGTCTTTTTTGTTACTTAAGCTTTTTGATATAATCTATTTTCTAAATGACTTTCATTTGGCGAGTAGCAGCTTTTATTGTTAATGTGGTTATTCAGGGAAGTTATGACGTTTGTTCACGTCTTTACCATTGTAGCCTCCGGGCAAATCCATCTCTTGGTGATTCATGGAATCAACTTGGTGTGCTTGCTACTCTAAAGTGAATTTTGTTGTTAAATTATTGTGTGATTATACCCTGATTTACACGTCTAATTTTGCGTGATTTACGCGCGCATATTTTTTTTGTAGGGCAAAGCCTCTTGATTCGCTGTATTTCAACATGCGAGCTCTCCATTGTCCAATTCCATTTACACCTGCCGCGGTGAATATATCTAATCTATTCCGGAAGTATGTTAACCAAGGTATGTTAATGAGTAAATTTTGGGTGCTACTTTTGTCTTATATTAATGTATTAATATTATAGACGTTCGAGAGAGCGACAGTTTTTCTGACCAATATCTTGCAGTTATGGCTAAGTGCCACTTTGTAGGCTTTTTTATGCGTAAACACATTTTATAGATTTGAAAGACAGCTAATTTGTTTACATTAAAACCTCAAAATTTTTCGAAAGTTTTAGTTGATGCCTGTCCCTGACGACGCAGTCGCTAGAATCGGCTCACAAATAACAAATCGAAAAATGCTTGTAGCTCCGCTCGCACTGCTTCAGCCACTTGGTCGGTATTCTTATGATTTTTCTACAGTGTTGTGTCATTTTCTTCCGTGGGGAATTCTGATTTATTTACCATATTCTACCAATTTCTTTTGGGTTCATGACTTTAATTCTACAAACGGCGCAGTACCTTGGTTAGATTTGCATCTGTGGTACGCTTATTCGACAATACATCTCTCCCAGATCGCTATCTCCCATCACTACTTTGTTCACCATTTATTTTTTTCAAGAAAAAACACCTGATGTTCTTCTAATTCTTTATCTACATTGATCCAATTTTGATAGGGGTGTTAAACGATTGATGATATGATGAAGTATGAAGTCTCCAGAGATCATGGATCACTATTACTTGATATCTATATTCCTGATTGCTTCGCAACTATATTTCTGATTGGTATTCATTATTTAGAAATAGTAAGACCGTCATTGTTTTCTATAATAAGAGTACTTGAAGAGACTTAAAATGGATTATTCTCTAGACGAATTTGAAGCTTGTTAGTTATAATCCTTTGTATTAATACCACTTTGCAAAGCCATCCTTGAAGAAAACCTTTACAGGCACAGCTCTTGATGAAACTCGTACACGATCAATTTTAACTCGACTGCTATCCTTAGCATTTAACAAAATCAGCAGCTTGCTTTTAAGTAATGTACGTTTTTACATGGGAATGTAACCTAGAATTGACAAAATAGTATTGGAAAGAAATAGAATTCTGGAATTACAGAATCATCTTCGGCCGGACTTACTGCTTTGTATTGTTCTTTTGCTAAGGGTTCCTTGTGTATGCCGATATGAGCCTTCATTGATAGCTGCTTTATCACGATCGCAGCAAGATGTCATTTTTGATAGTGAGAAATTAGAAACGTTTAGGTTCAAGCTTTATTTCTATTCAATTATTTGGTTTGATAAGAAAGCTGATATATCATTCTTGCATGAGATTCAGGTGTTTTTTCGAGTCAGATCCATTTGAATATCCTGTTAGTTATGGCCAGATTGCTGATCACATAGCTGAGCTGTCTGAACAAGTTGATGTCGCTAGTGTTCAACCTCATGGTAACTTTATCTTAAATTTGTATTGTTGCGTTGAAATGGAAGTTTTTAAGTCTGGTAGTGGTGTGTATATTTTAAATGGGCTTCCTTTACATCAGCGAAATAATATCATTTTTAGGTCATTTAATCTTTATACACAGACTGATTAGTATAACAAAGCAGCTAAATTATTGTTAATTGTTATTGTTAAATAATCCTCAGATAATGTAAAGTAAAATAGATTTTCATTAATGAGTGTAATAAAAACTAGTATGTAGATGAATGATAGTAGGCGTTAACTCTATAAGGCTGGCAACTAAATTATTACAGATGTTTTCGATAGGTTGCGTGAGCGAACTCTTCCATTTTAATTAGTTTCGTTTTTATACGAACTAATGAAGTTAAAAGCATAGAACAAAACGCGCACTTTTGAAATATTTGATCATATTATTATAGAAAGAAGTGAAAAAAAATCGAACATATCAAGAAAAATTTGTGTACTTATATGGGAAAGAAGCATTGTGAGAAAAGGGCAGTGTCAACTAATTCTAAGATTAATTCTTGTGCTGGCGATTTCTAACAAAAAAATGCGCAATGGCATAGCCATCCAGTTAAGGTTATGTGAGCCGTATTTAGATTAATAATTGGTTCAGATCGTCCTAACAAAACATGTGAAGCTGCAGAAAAATTAAGTATATCGGTTATATGCATTGAAGAGAACGTTGAAACATTTTGGTCATGTTGAGAAACTCGACTTATGGTACTCTTACCATCTGTCGATATTTTTTTTTCGCTCAACACATTAACATCTGCGATTTTTTCTGAAATTTAACCGAACTTATCCATTTCTGCAACGGCTTATCAGTGTCGATAAGTAGTGTTAATGTGACAGTTTGTGAAAGTGTTAATCGAAAAAGCGATGAAGCAGCACGGACCAGAATGAATCAGTCCAGACAATGTTAAAGACTAATTTTGCCGAAAATGTGTTTGTTCTATTGTTTTGTTGGATTGTTGTGGTATTTTGCAATGTGGTGTATTATCAGGATTACAAATATACAGCCAACATCTTTATATTGAGCGATGCACTCGAAGAAAGGTGACTAGAATTGGCAAATCGTATATGTGTTCTTTTCTAATGCGATAAATCAAGGGCTCAAACACTACCGGTCACTCTCCAAATATTATTGGAGCTAGTTTGGGATGCTACGCCACATCCATCGTTCCTCTAATATTTCCGTCCTTAGAATCCCAGGTATTTCTTTTTATGCAGAACTCCGAAGAAGATAACATTGTCAATGAAAATCAAAATCAATCGTCAATGACGCTGATGCCGTCAAAACTTATTTCATTCAATTCACACTGGTTAAAATCAGATTCTTAATGGATCACCTGGATTCCCGTTGAAAAACGACAGTGTCGAGTGCGCACTAGTAAAACTTCCATTGGTTCCTATTGCGTGCGGAAAAGTCCAATGAGTTTTTTTCGCCCTAAAGATTCGCCGAGCATCATAATCTTTTTCTAGAGCCTTTGTTAAAATGTCTGACAATTGGGTTGGTGGTCTTCATGCAGTGCGTTTGATGTTCAGTGGAATTCAATCACTTACAGCTTGTATGCACCAGTCATACCCATCACGTATCCGGCCCCTTAATTTTTGAAAGCCTTCCGGGTACGACAGGGTCTCTGATCTTTGACCGTTGACGTCGTTTAGAATTCCGTATTTCCTCTTTCACTTGTGTGATACGGGAAACGCCAAGCATCACCCTTTGGATAGAGCGTTGTATTGCTCTCAGTGATCGTTCATCCTGCTCTCGTAACGAGTTTCTGAGGTATACGTGAAGGCAGTAAGAACTGTTATGTCAAAAAAACGGGCTAGGGTTTCTTTACTCTCTTCACTTTGTTTTCTATTCTTTGTTCTATTCACTACGTCTTCGATGCACTTCTGTGTTCCCCAAGCCGGTGGCTTTCTTATGCTAAAATATGAAGCTATGTCGTTCATTATATTGGTATTACTATATAGACGCACATAACATGAGCATTCTGAGTTTCCTTCTCGTTTTCTTTCTTTTTCGTTTTTTTCGATGAGCGTAAATGGGGTGTCAGAAATGTATCTGCTGTTCATAAGCATGTGATTCTTATGAATATGGAAATATAGTGCTCGAGCGATTTTTGATTTCATAAAGTTGTATTTTCAAATAAAGCAATGTTTTCGTGTACATTTTGAATCTACAGTCACCTAATCTAAGGTTAGGGTGAGGTAGTGAGTGTTTATGACTCAGCAGTATAATCGTAGTGCAAGTTACACCATATAAATAGACTAGATGGTAACTATAAATTCAAGCTAAGACATTTATTCTAAATGCAAGTACATTAAAAGTGCACGTCCTATAAAAATATGGCAAAGCTCCTGACGATAGGTAAATGATAAATTGTAGATCATATATATTCAATAAAGAGATATATATATATATTAATGAAACATATTATAGAAATTTGTGAAAAATATTCTTGATAGTGATAAGCCTTTGTTTTCGCCACAACGATATTACAATTCATTAAAGAATCTCATTATTGTTACAAATTCATTAACATCATTACATTATATACAATCATTTTCAAAGCAATGTAATAAACAAGTTTTTATATATATTTTTTTCACTTGACTGCGTTTTTTCAACTACACAACCGTTTTTAATGAAATTTTATTCTGCGATGAAGTCAATTCACAAATGAGTGATATTCAACAGTATTTTCTCTTAATATTTAGCCAGTTTTCCAGATTCTTCCGTAGTTTTTCTGCATAATGTATTATTTCACCTTGCCACATTCTAGTAAGGTTCCGATATCTGCGTACTCAATTTTTTGAATGTATACTGTGTTTTATTCGTCAATTATGCATCTTTTTTATTTTCTGGAGATATTTACTAAACGTTACTTGACGAGTCTCAATTTATGAAATGAGGAATTTTGTTTATTTTTATAAAGAATTTCAATTTTATTAAAAGAATGAATAGTATAATTAATCGTTTGTCAGCTCATTTACCTATGCCATTTTCTTTACTCTTCCGTTGTGATGGATTGGTTACATAGTGATGAGGAGAAATAGTGAATCCAAAATTGTAATGGTTGGTCACTGTCAATCATTATTGAGTTTGAGTATACATTTAATCAGCGATCCTATTGTGTCATTTGCCAACTGTGTCCCGTTAGAAATTGATTTGCCAAGATTCATTTCCTTTTTTTGTCACATTTCTATCTTTATTTCTTAAGCATCTAACTTCCCAATCGCACTCAATTAAATTACATTGGAGGACTTTTAGATCCAATAATTAATATATTCAATTTTCTCAGCTCGTTTTGATGATCTATTTTTGAAATTATAAGCTCTCCAAATTGGTTATTAATGATATACGTGTTGGTTTACATAAATTTAACAGTAGGGGTAACACTAGCAGCGCTTCATAAACAGTAGTGTGTTTGTTAATTTTCGTTGCCATTTTAATTCATAATACACCCGCCTGTCCCCTCAGGCTCTCTGCTGCCACAGCTGCCTGGTGGAGCCGCTTCCAATCGATCGTCCCGTATTTCCTGAATAGTATTAAGCCGGACGACAACTGGTTTTTAAATCAACACACTTTTCGGAAGTTCGTTTTAATGACAATTGACTAGTTGCCCTAATGCAGAAAACTTTATATACGAATGCTCTCAATTAATTAGTGTTCTTAGTATGGTAATGATAACGTATTGAAGTTTTCACCAACTCCTGTTTGCCTCAAGTATTTTTTTGCCTCTAATCATGTTCATTTTATTGAAATCATATTATCATGAAAGCAAAAGTCGTTTTGTTCACTTTGCTAGCTCTCGTGATACGGCTAGAACAACGTTAGCACTACTCTCGTAACGAGTCCAACTTTATGGTAGTTTTTAATAATTACCTTAAGTATATTGCTCGCAATATATTAGCAGCCATGTCTCCTGATACCCATGGATTTTTAGCAGAATTGAGCCTGGTTCTTTATATGTCATACCTTTTATACGCTGCCACAAAGATATCTCTAAACTATTTCTTCAACACGATCCCTCTACAATTGATCAATTAATCCAAGCATTTAGGTATTTTTGCTATTTAGCATTTGCCGTATCATGCATGCTGCGGGATTATAATGAGGTACTCAGGTTGAAAAGTACGGTAATATATATTCTGCAATATAGAAAATATTGTTTTTATGTTGTTGTTTGTAATCTTGAGCGCATTCAATATTGATATATACATCACCATACAATGGTGATTTGAATAAAGAGGAGGAATGAACAATATATTCTGCGTCTTTATTGTTTTATTTTGTGTGTAGCCAGGTTCAATACAATCTGTTTATCATAGATATTCATGCATATTATCGTGTTTACACCATAAGTTTCCAGTTTTCGCGACTTTAAGTGAAACTACTGCCAACTGCAGCGCTGGATGAGGATGTATTGCAATAACAAATTCACTGTGATGATTTTCTTGTCTTTATTTGACCTTTAGTCTTTCAACCTATCTTAAATCAACTCTTTTATACCTTAGCAGATCAAGTAAATCATGAAGTGCATAAATTAGATCTGTCAGACAGAAAATCCACCACCTAACCATCACACTAAAAATTGATCGCATTGAACTCGATCTACATTGTTTCCTTGAGATTAGGAATGTGCAAATTATTCCTGAACCCTATGATTGAATTATTTACGAGATCAACCTTTATGCGCTCCTGTTTGCTGCTTTGATTTGTTTGCTAGTTATAATCTAGGCTTAAACAACTGGAATTTCGTGAGAGGGTGTTCTAGAAATTATTACAATATTGTTACTTATGTATATATTTTAAAGGATATTGATATTTGCAGTTATTTCTTCATTAACATGAATTATGGAAGGTAGTGTATGGTGATTGGTATGTGTTGTGTTTGATTCCATTGTGCTTTGACTTCGTAACTTTTCCAGAAAACAAGTCTTGTTATTGATTAATATTTTCATTTTACTGATGACTATCCTTTAGTGTTTGTTACCTATACGCAAATTCCTAAATTTAAAAATGATTAATAATTTCCTACATTGTTTGAATTTCCATTTAACTCTCAGCTGCTCAATCTTATACTTTCTAAGCAAATAGGATGGAGCGTTATAAAAATCTTCTGCATCGTGCTATATGATATATTATTATGCAAAGCATTATTCATTAAACCACAGATGTTATGATATGTTTAAAATCCTTTTCATAATTGTGATATTTAAGCCGAGAATCCTCTATCTTATCTTTGTAGACTTTTAGGTATTAAATAAGTTTGGTAAGCATTGATTGAAACTGTGCGTAGCAGCAATATAAGTATCGCTGACCGTCGTAGCGTTTAAAGCCAGTCGTTTAAACACTGTAAGCTGCGATAACAATAGTTGTTCTGAAATGAGAACTTATCACTTGGACAACCTCATACTTTAAGGTACAATTAAATTGAAGACATATGAAAATCGCTAACCCATTTTCATTGGAACAACTCGATAAGCAACATGTGCATTCACGTTGGCTTTTTTTCGAAACATTCGTGAACATTCATGTTGTTTAGTGCTACAATATAGGCTTTGAAAAGGTGCAAAAAATGTGACAGACGTGTTCATGTATGTATACATAGAATAATTCGGAGATTTTCATAATGTCGATTCTATCATTTTGTTTGCAGCAGAACATGCCGTTGTTAATAAAGTCTGAATTTCACATGCTGCATTCATATTGCTGCCACAAATTCATTACTTTTCTCGTGATAAAACATCCATCTGCCATTCTTTTTTCAACATGTTAATTATTTTCTCGTTTACATTGTGTATTGGATTAGCGTTTTCACATGTAAAGCGATACTGCAAAAACACAAATGTAGTGTTGTTTCATCTATATTCATAGCAATAACTCATGAATAATCTGCAATCTTATAAACTGTAGATTAATATCATTCATTCCCTCTAGCAACAGATATTGTTATCTTGTAAGCTATTGATTAGATGGCATTTATGCAAAACTGGACCGATTTCGTGTATTTTCTTGTATGTAGTATATATTAGATTTCTATATGCTCGCAAAAGGTATGAAATAGCGTGGCATTCGATGAGAGTATTACAATTTGTATAAGAAGCTCTTAGCTTTAATTTATTTGCTTGTGATGTTGAATAGTCGTATTTGAAAATGCTAATTTCCTTAGGCTTAAATTAGCTTAACAGGGATAAGTCACGTGACATAAGAAAGGTTTTTTTGTCTTCTATCCCATTTCCATGAAAATATCAGTCCATAGCAAATTTCCTAAGTACTACAGTTAGTTGATTATATCCATAATACTTGGGATTTAATTAAAACAGTTAAATGTTGTGGAGTAGTTTGGATGTGATGAATATAATCAGCAAAGAAGTATTTGTTAAATCGTTGTGTGATTCAACTATTCAAATTATTATTTTAACGATTATATCCTCTCAAAAAAGTGCGCCTCCAGAAATAAAATTTTGATTCTGGAATAGTAACATTAGCAAAGTAACCGCCGATTTCGCGCAGTGGTTAAAGGTCGGGTAATAGTGCATAATGGTTAGCTTATTCAATTTTGCGACCAACCAAAGCATCATTCTCTCTAGAATCATTTAGATGATATTAATTTTATCCAGATGACGAACACTTACTTGACAATTAGCAAATGATCTTTTAAACTATGTACATTTCATTACAATTCATTACATTCATTATTTCATTACATTACAATTATTTCGACGATTCTGGACGACGTTGAATTTACAAAGCTACCTGAACACAACTTGCTGAACATTAGATTGTTTGACAGATATGACGAACAGTTTGTGGTCGATACCAAGTTACTTCGTAATAATATCAAAGAAAAGTACTAAATACTAGGCGTCATTATCTGTTACAAATAATATACGTGAATATCTTATTTCTTATACAAGGAGTAGGTGCAAAGCATATTTTTTGAACTAGGTCGTCTTTTATGTTCTTTTCGTTTATTTAGATATATCGTATATCCAAAGTTCAGTTGACATGTATTGCTTCATCCGCGTACCCTAAAGCATTTCCACGCATATAAAACTCATTGTGATTGCATGTTACGGATATTATCAAAGGTATTTAAATACAGCATCCAGCAATGCGCATTTCATATTTTTGTTCTTATGATGGAGATGTCACAATGACAGGCCGGAATGAGTTCGCGGCCGCCCCATAGGCCTACCAAGCCCGCCGTCGCTCCGAGATCGGTAGCCCTGACTCGGTGAAGAAAGGTCAATGTAAGTCACTGTATCGACAGGCTTGCATTCAAATATCTCGACGATATCACGCTGAACATGAATATGTGAGCACATCACACAACAGGATGAGATTGATCAAAACCAAAGCCTATCTTATCTAGTTCGTTTTGGCAAGAGGCTCACTTTTTAGAACAACGATGAGTAGACAATCATATTGAAATTTTCGAGACAGAAATCTATGTCACAATTATTCTTAAGCATGTTTGCATGCTTCTGCAACGATTGCTGAGAAAATTAGCTTAGAAGCTGTACCTTATACATTGCTAAGAAACAAGCCACTCCATGGACTAATACGAAATTAGTATCTGTTATGTGCATTAGATTACCTGGATTACCATTGATCATTTGCAGTGTAGAACAAGTATCAGTGAAACTTTCAATTTCTCCTTATCGCGTGCGAAAATATTCCATTAAATTCTTTTCTCGTTCGAGATCAGTTGAGCATGGTAGTTTGACTAGGGTCTTAGTGAAGAAGTTTGACTACTGAGTAGTTGGTCTATCTGCAGTTCGTTTGATGTGTAGTGAAATCCAATCATTTACCGTTTGTCTACACTGGTCATCATTCATGCACATGACGTGTTCGTTCTACCTATTTTTCGATAGCTTGGATTTTATTTTATTCAGTTTTCTTCGTTCCAATTATACTACACTGTTATATTTACCAGTGCATTAAATTTTTCGTCTACTGTTCTAGAATTGATTTTGGACCTTGAAATATCAAGATGTGCGGTAAGGATACCTGACCTTGAAGAGGCTTTAAATACGTCTTTTATAGTTAATTTATGTGTAGCTCTGATTAGAAAACATCTATCTACTGTAGAAGTGTATGGTTGAAAGCCTAAGCTGAACTACTCAAAGATTTGACTTTATATGCCACCACCATTAGGAATGTGCTTCTAAATGGTATATATTATGATATAATATCATAGTGAGATGCTGAGATTTTTTCCAAGTTGATATGATAGTCACGCTCTTATAGTCAATCGGCTAATCTATGCCATGAGTATTCGTTTTTGTTCGTTAATGAATTGTGTTATAGCTAACTCACGTAGACGTCGTCGTACTGTACTCTCTGCTCCAAAGTGTGTCAACGAAGCGAGTCATTAGAAGATTGGGAGGAGGAGAAACGGAAGAGGAACTAATATCCGTTCATTTCTATTGGGCGGGCCCTCTTGTTGGTGGGCTGCTCTACTTAGCAAAAATATTCAGCTACCTTTGCCGCACTATGGCCACTCTGGTCGCCTCGTCGTCACAATCTAACGGAAACTCTAAAACGAGGACATCGACTGAGAGTGGCGCCATTACCACTTTGAACCACAATACAACGCTCGAACAAAATGCCCTTCCGTACACTAGTTCGCCACCGAACACTCGTGTTGACTCCATAACAGATGAATTGGAGGTAAAGTGTTTAGATTGTAACTTTGTTACCTTTTACAATGCTAAGAAAAATCGATACAGGAATTACTTCCTTTATGAAGAAAAAGTAAAAAGCATTTGTCTACATTCACATTCTCCATTTACTTTATTACGAACCTTTGAAGGGTTAGACTTGAAAATGAAGTGAAAACCTTGTTTAGTTGATTAATATTACGGCTGTTGTTCTTCTCATTTTAAACTTTCCCAAATCTTTTCTTTCTAAAAAAAAATCAACTTCAAGTTTGAAACATTCTAGATTATCGGGTTCCTTTCTGATCATCTTATTGCCAACGAACCGATTTTATCCAGCCTTTGTATTTCAAATACGTGAGTAGATAGAATATTTTCGTAAATTTTATAATTTTGGTTTGTCTTCTTTTAGTTAACTTCTAAACAAAATTCTATTTTTTGAGCAATTAGGTTAATTTTATATTCCTCATTTTATGCAAAAGTTAGCAATACTTAGGGAGGAACTCACTTCTCTTCTTACCGATTTGGTACATGATTGCGTTATGTGCCCTGCATCTAACGTTATTAGAGAGGTCGAATCTGGACGATTATTAGGAGTTTGTCTCGCCAGCAAAGCAACTCTCTTTGAGAAGCAGGTGATATAAGATCCAAAGTTTTTATGCCAATTTTCATTTGTGAGATTGTAAATTTTTAGGAAATATGTTTTTATCATGAACGTTTTTCTTTCTTTTTCATGCAGTTCAATGTGGATCGAGTTATGATCATTTATTGTGTTTCTTCATAATTGGTGCTTTCTTCTTCAAAAAAATTTTCCTTTGTTAAATCCATCTTTACCAATTAGTTCTTGCTAACATAATTATGAGGCGATGCTTCATATCAGAAAATTTTTTTCGTAGAGGTTTTTCTGTTTTAAGTTTATTTTTTAAATCAATGGTTTGCCATGGAAAACGTCTAATCCAGAAACTATGCGAGATATTAATACATCGAGGGTACTATTTCCAAAAGTTTTTCAAAATTTTATCTACTGGTATGGCAATCGCTAGTGTACGACATCTCGATATACTGCAGAGTTGATTCTACACTATCGCCCACCGATTTCCTCTCGTTGAGTGGTGTTGACTTTTTTGATCGCTTTGAACTGAATAGAAAGCATCGATTTGATCTGCTATATCAAGTCAAAGATGCTCTCATACAATAGAAGATTGATGTTGACAAATTATCCTACATATATTTGTGTTTCAAAGTGCGTGTATCGTGCCTCAGTCATCATTTCTACCTAGATCAAAGCGAAGTGTTAGCGATAATAGGGAATCGTACTTTATCCCAGTTGCGTTTCAACATGAATTTATAAACACGTGAATTAAATACTAGGATAATTCATCTATTCCAACCGTATTCCAGTTGATCTTAAACCGAGCGATCCGACGCCAATAAATCACACTTCTGCTTATTGTGCACTAAAAGTGGTCCGCTGCAATTTTTCTGCTCTAGGGATTCTCTGAGCATTATAAGCTGTTGCTGGAAATTTATAATGTAAAAACCTTGCCTTCGGACTAGTGATTTTTCTAAGAGGATGTGAGGCTCAAGTGAATCAATCATTCACTGCTCTCGTAAACCGGTCACCGTTTACATACGTGATTTCGTACAATTTCTCTTCTCACTTACGCAATACGTGTACTGCATACTTTATCGTTCATCCTTTTCAGAACTCATAGTAAACTTTCATTCGGATCGCGTTACCTACAGTATTCTGATGCATTATAACAGGAAGATCCGTGTTAGAATGGTGGAATCGAAATATCTAATTTTTTGTGCTCTTCACTACATTATTGATATTAATCAGGCCGCTCCCTTCCTTTTGCTAACCCTGTGCCACATGATCCATTGCACTAGCTAAATAAACGTAACTTCTCAGGGTATTTTAATTTTGTTTTGATTGAGTAGTCGGGGAAGTCATAGTGTTTTATTGGAAGGCGCAAGAAATGCTCCACAGGATAACGTTTCGATAAATTTGCCTTCTCCTAAATCCTACTTAAAACGAGATTTTTTGTAATGTTATAATAATGTCTGATCGAATGAATCGCATCTTGGCATGAACCATTTAGGTTTTTTAAGTAAGCGATTTTGACGTAACGTCATCATATGTTTCTGCTGTGTTTTGCTTTTGCATGAAACTGTACAAAACTTTACTACTACTTAGCAAGGATAAAATCAATATATGATCATGTTTAACAAATGCAAGGTTCAACGATATCCGATTTGTATGTGTCTCAGGATACTTAATTTATTTGTTGGGCTTGAATGGGGAATTGATAACGTGTCTCTTCTTCATACACACAATTTTCTTGGGATTTGATTGGAAAACGTTGTTTTTGACAATCACTGAAAAAATTGATCATCTGTACTGACTGATGTGTCGTGTAATGAATGCATATTATCGGCAAATTTTTGGAGACAAAGGCTATTGTACATTCATCCGATTGTAACATAAAATCATTTTAAAAATTAACGCGTAACATTCTCAAGAGGTACTAAGTTAGTTTCACAAAATATATATTTAATCAAACCAAATCGAAAAAGTATCGCTCTGTCGAGTCGGTGATAATGTCGTGGAATGGTACATACTGCTTCTGACTTGGTTACTCATTGCTCCTACATCGAGGCCCAATCAAAGTTAGTTTTTATAATCAAGAAGGGGTGTATACGTTAGACTGTTAATTTTGGATTGAAAGTTAGTTTGCAAATAAAGAAATTGCTGAAACGCAGCAGTATAAGTAGGATGATTACAAATTTATAGAAAGTACGCCAACATTTTCTCTGTCAATTCTCTGTGGTTTGCTTGCCATTTGTCATAATAGAAACATTGGAAAAGTCTGTAATGGGAATTATTGATAGAAACATACAATATGAATGGATTATTGAAACTTACTTATTGCAATTTATTTATTTGATCCTTTTTCACCAAAAGGTTTTATCATTGTTCTTTGTTTCATTGTTTTATAGATGGACCGCTTATTCCGCTACAATTTTTCCGATCCTCAACTGCGTATTGCTATTGAGTTTTTCAAGTATGTTTTCAATCGAGCTGATGTCTCTTATCACCTTGAAGAGAGCAACGTGACAAATCCAGTAGGTTTCCCACCTATATTCTATGTTACCGTTATCTTATTTTTGCAATTCAGACTATAAGTATTATATCTAGTACCTTTGTTCAGGTGTTTGTTGCGATAATAGCAGTTCATACTAGCTTTTGGAATAAAGGAATTGGTAGCGCACTCTTGAATAACTGGTTAGTTGTTCTTAAGGTGCTGATGAACAAACTTTGAGTTTAGTCGTTTCAATGTCTATTAGAATTACATAACAATTTGCCCAGTATAATGAGCAAAGTTGTGCGTCAAAGGGATAACCTCGATTCCCGTTAGTAGTCTACAGAGTTGAGCGGGTACCAGTATTTCTTTGACTCCTTCCCATCGCTTACGATGAGTGTCGAGTGGGTTTTTTTTCTAAGGACTCGTTGCGCATTAGTGCATTATTGAGGCACTCGTGAAAATGTTTGGTCATCAACTCTGTGGCCCTTCTACACTACGTTTGATGTGTAGTGAGATCCAATCCCTTCATCACGTTTTCCGTCCATATAATTCTTGATAGATTTTTCGTATACAGCTGCTTCCCTGATGTTCGACTGCTGACGCAAGTCAGAGTTTCAGATTCTCTTGTGAAACGCGAAACGTCTAGCATCACTGTTTCAATCGAGCGGTGTGTTATGATCAGTAATTTTTCGTCGTGTTTCCGTAATATCCAAGTTTCGAAAACATGCATCAAAGTAGAAAGAATCGTGGTATTATAAAGATAAATTCTAAGCTTTTTATTCATTATTATCTTCACTACGTCTTCGATGCTTTTAAATGTTCTCTGAAGCAAAGATGGTCATGTTGCTGACCTTCAATTTCTACTTTCATGTCGTCCCATTTTAATTATCCAATGTTCTCAGGAGTGGCTATAAATGGCTTTGGGTATTGTGTATCGCCTTGTCGAATCCTTCACTTTATGTTGGTAATGATATTTTCATGGAACGGGATAATTTTGGTAGTGAATTTACTATATAACTCATGAGTAATGTTGATGTATAGTGTTTGAAGCGCTTGGTTAGTTAACTACAATGACCTCTTTTTTTTCAGCAGAATCGAGGTGTACCTCTCTTCTTGCTCGTGCCAAAGTATTTACTTTCTCGATGCGTGCTAATTTTTTTTTTGGTGGAAGCAATATCTTGTTAATAGTACCCCTGATCTTTCTACAGGTATTGATGAGTTCTCTTCTTGCGCATGTAATGTAGGTCAGATGCTCTAAGACTGGTTATCTAGTATTGCTCACATTCAGTCCAATAACGTTCTGTAATTTTTTGACTCGATTTAGAGGCTTATTTACCCGCTTGGAATTTGCATAACTGTGCTGCTTTCTATGTGTGCGTGCACTTCAGCTCTATCGCTATCACTAAATTTTCTCAATAGATACATGACATTGATATCTCGTTGTATAAAATCCACTTGGCGTGTCTTCAAGTCTTCTAGTTCTTCTCGATAAGATAGGCGTATTGTATCGTTCTTCACCGAATCCCCTTTGTTGTCATTGTGCTCTAGAAGGAAAGACTGCTTACGATTAGAGTTGTTTCTTGTAAAATTTGTTCAGCCAAAGGAAAGTTTGGTGCATTTTCCTATACGACTGTTTTGGGTACTCCGAAGCCAAACGGAGAGGTAGCTCCTAGCTTGACAATGGAAACAGACCGTTAGTTAATTTTCGTCTATTCGATCGATTTTGGATTTCTACATTTTGGAACGGTTCTGTATTTGTTACATACATTTTTCTACGTGGAAGACATTTTTTCTAATAGTTTTTTGTGCCATTTGTTATATTATCCAAAACTGTCACATCACATTGGCTATTGTTTGGATTGTGCTTCAGTGGTGAGGGAGGTGTGCTTCGTTAACTGTTCATTGCTTGTGCCAGTGCGGTTTTGGTTTTTGTGAGAAAAGTTGGTCGCTGTTTTTCCACAGGTATAATTACCTTGCATATGAGGCGACTTCAACAACAGAGAGAATCATCATGTTGGAATAGGTTTAAATCTTTGAACAATCACTGTGATTAAGAAGAATAATATGTAGCCTGTTAATTTTTTATTAATATTCTTACAGTCATCATATATTCCTTGACCGTCATGTATTGTTCTGGTGCAGTTAAACGATTACCTGTTATATTGTTTTGTATCAATTTTTGTAGCTCTCCCCGTTGTTCGGACAGTATTTTACTAATAAATCTCAAAAAATATATTCCTTACCTTTTTTTTTGTGCTTTTTGCTGCTGTCAGATGGCTTATACTTTTCCAATCAACTATTCCTCCAACAAGAACATCGTTTGAAGTAATAGTGTGGTCATTTATTTATATTGTTCATTTTGTTGTAACATGATGAAATGGGTGGTATCGTGTTTATGACTGAGCTGTCCTATTGCTGGTCCTTCCCACCACATCTAGTCATTGAATTCGGAGTTTTCAATCCTTGGTTAGCACAATCAGCTGCATTTTGTTCCGTAGTTATATGACGAAATCGAATATGTGTTCGTACGTCCTCCAAGACCGTCCTCCAAGAACGTCCTTTTTTCACTCTGTTTTAACCAGTGTGCCGTTTACCTTTTCTATCTTGTGCAGTGATAACCTGCTTAGGGCAATTTTGGACTCGGATAGCACTGTTACTTTGTTTATCTTTGTGCGATACTTTGGGCTGTGCCTATTTAATGCTCGAGACGATATGCCATTGTGATTGCGTTAGGTTCAAGTTTGTGGTTAGTACTGTTTTTTTCTGTGATGGCAGTCCACATGCCCATACGAGTACACATGTCTTTTTGTTAGATACCAGGTAAGCTCAGCATGCCATGCGCTGTTTGCTACCATCTTCAAAGAAAATGAGGTCACAGAGGAATCGAGGTTTGCCACATAGGGCTTTTCTCCATGTCGATTCACTAATCCAGCCGACGCACCGTATGCTGCTCAGGTTCGGTCAGCGGATACTTTCTCTCCTGCTTGAGTAATTTCACCTTAAACTAGAGTTATTAAACCTTTATAAAATGTAAAACCAATACAAAAATAACATATGAGAAGTCATACGACGGCAAAACGAGGGAACGTATAGTGAATGAACAATCTTATGATTTGGGATTGTTTCATACTTTCAGGCAATCGGGGTGATATGAATGATAAGTGAAGAGAGTTGTCATCATTGTGTTTTTAATCATTGGACAATAATCTGGGAAAAGTAGCAAGTATTCGCTATATACCTCAAGGTAATGTATCTAGCAGAATTGCTCTCACTCACCTTCGCGATATAACGAATATTTAACGCAACACAGGATAATTACCACAAAGTCTTACCTGACATTATCATTACTTGGATAACTTGGAATTCCCGTTGATCATCGACTAAGTCCTCCAGCGCGCACTAGTAAAACTTCCATTCGTTCCTGTTGCGTGCGTAATAGTCTAATGAATTTTTTTTCGCCCTAAGGATTCGTTGAGCATCATAATCCCTTTCTAGGGCCTTTGTTAAGAGGTCTGTCGATTGCGCTGGTGGTTTTAATGCAGTGCGTTTGATGCCCAGTGGGATCCAACTACTTACAGCTCGTTTCCACCGGTCATCATCCATGTACATCACGTGCCCGGCCCACCTAATCTTCGAAAGCTTGGCGTGCACGGCTGCGTCTCTGATTTTCGATCCTTGAAGTAGATCAGAACTTCGTATTCCCTCTTTCACTTGTGTGATGCGGGAAACGCCAAGCATTACCCTTTTAATAAAGCGCTGTATTGAGCTAACATTATCATATTGTATCTTTATTTGTAAATACAGCAATATGTTCTGCCTCATCCAAAGTCAGGAAACGTGTTTTTCTTCAAGTTTTTCATGGCTGAAATAGAGAATAATAATGTGTTCAATTTTATTTTATGGTCTCCGTATGCGTACATATCATTCTGCTACGTTTAATTCTTCTGGAAAAATTAAAATATTTCCGATATCATTGGTTCGATCATCGAGACAAGCTCCTCTGGAGAATCATGATGTCAACGTAAAACGATTTGGTTCACCAACTGCTATTTTCGCTACGCCTTTTTCTTTTTTGTATAATGAATTTTCGACCGCTTCCACTCTCTGGTCTCTGCATTTGTGCATGCATTAAAAACTACTTATACTCAACTTTATATATTTAGATCATTTTTCGGAAAACTTGGATTCGACAGAATAATTACTGCGAGTAAATAGTTTTGTAAGACTTTACGGAAATTTTGTAAGATTCTACGCTATTCTTCATAGTCGAAATAGATCATTCAAAATTCTTCTTACATACCTCTTCTCTCCATTGGACAGATCTACTAATACGAAACATCAGTCTTTTGTTTATTCTACATAATCCAAATTTATTGTTGCTTTGATATGATATTTTTAACATTTTATCTATTCTATTGCTTTAGCTTGATTTCTGCTCAAGAAGATCACTGTGACGGAGCCATTGCCCTGTGCAGTAGCAGTCGAGCTAGCAGTTTCATGCTGAAAAAGTTAAAGAATGTGGTTAGTTCTTGATATTTCAGATAGACGCTCCAAATCGTTGAACTGCTATGCAACTGAATTATTCTAAGGTGTGTCGAACGCGATATTGTGACTACCGTGGAGAGTACAAGAATCCCCCCATCGCACCTGCAGGACCGAACACAACTCTCTATGTCCTTCTTACAAAGCTTTGAAATCCTTTCCTTACTGCTTAGCGTGGAATAGTGGTCAGAAATTTGTTCTACATTTGTTCTGATAGCTTTTATAATTACATTATTGTATAACCGAGTATATTACGGCCTGGGAACCTGACTTATAAAACTTCAAAAAATCAAATCATTGGAGGTTGAAACTAATTATATTTTTGGAGAATGGAGCATAATTATGTTTGATTCAACCATTTCATGTAGTGTAGTCTAGTTGCCTTCGCGTAAATAACAAAGATGTGACACTTTGCATCTAGGTGGCTGTTTCCGTATATCTTCTAATCCTTTCCTCTTCCATTTCGTAGTCCTCCCTCTTCAACACTATTCAGCGTTTCTTCTTCTTTCAACTGTCTAGGTATTTGTCTACCCTGTTTCTCATTTCATACAGGAGCAAATTAGTGCTGCTGATTCATATATCATTCTTATTGAGATCACTTTTATTTGTTAGACATTCTAGTTGATTTCATCACTAAATTATCTCACTATGGGTCTGTTTGTGGGATAATTGTTTATCATCTGCACTGTTTAATAAAGATATAAATCAGACATTTTGAGAACTTATGAGTATGGCTTAGGCCTCTGATATTATGACTTTTAAGTTGCATTAGCCATCCTAGTAATCAAGTAAATTGTATTAGTGAATATAAGTTGATAGTTGATCTTGTCAACTCTTACGAGATGCTATGCCGTCTAGTCATACTTCATCTCCAATGAAGGCTTTATGGGATAATCAGTACCATCAACAACTATTAATCATTTAATGCAGCATATGAGGACAAATCAGACGCGTTCTATCATAACTAGGGAAAAAATCCAAAACTGAGCAATTTCACTATTTTCATTTTACAACAACTTTACAAATCTACATTGTCTGGAATTCAAATATCTGAAATGGAACGATGAATAAAAGGGTCCTAGTGGTCGTAACATTTGGACTAGATCAAAATTACGATTGAGGATGTCTTGCACGCTTTTGCATGCAGCACGCTTGTCTCCCAATCATTATGCAGAAGGAACATCGATGATGAATATAAAAATCGCCAAATCAAACGATTCACGCGCAGATCAATTCTTCTCCTTCCCATGCAAAGATTCGTTCTATCAGAAGGTTAGAATATAAGATCTATCATCGCTCGAAAAGAAGAAAGTCGATCATAATGGAAATGTTCTCAACGTGATCATCTTCATGACTATCAGGTAAAATCTGACACAAGACTACAAGTTGTTTTTCACGGGAGTACACAAATCTGAAAAATATGCGTTACTTGCTTTTAGAGAAGATCAGAAACATTTCTATAGCAACCAACAAAAATTTTGAAACAAGGACATTCATGCTATGTCCAACTGCAACTCGTTCAATGCAATTTTTTAAAATAGTACTAACTGTATGAAATAATTGTAGGAAGATTTTGAGCAAAGAGGATCGTTGCTACCTGTATTCCTTCGAACTGATAGCTATAGGCTCTATGACTCTAGCCCACTCCATGTGAAAGGAAATCTACAAAAAGCAAGGATACTAAAACAGTATGGAATCCTGCGTTTCTGTGACAGAAGATTGACCGAAGTAATATCCAGAAATATTGTCTGATTTGCTTGCTGAATGTATCTCCAAACTTTTCAGCTTCCCAAAAATCCTGTCGCGCATAACGACAACATTATATGAGACCCAATCTGTATCACAAGCAAAATTTTTCGGTATGGACCACACCGAAATGGTAAGAAGGAGTTACTGAATTCTAATACCACCTGTTCTGACTTTCGGCAACTCTGGAAATATATTCGACAAAGTCGAAACGAAAGCTGCTGTCAGGGTTTGTCGATCAGGCAGTGGGACCGCGTTGAATAGTAATGCTTAGCAACCATTATCAAAATCGTACAAGAAGGATCCAACTTTCTCGCTGGACGTTCGTCATCGTTATTAAATGAGGAGTTCGACAAGGTAATACAATTTTACTGAGATTCTGCAGTAAAGTTGGATATGATTCGTTATATTAGAAAACAGAAAAGAAGGAAATTCCTGACTGCAAATAAACTGAAAAAAATTCGATTCTTCATAAACCGGTGCTATGGAAACGAAGGTAAGATTGTCTATAAATTGAGGAGACTAGAACCGTACACTCCAGGTAATCTATGGACATGGAGAACAATACACTTCATATAGAAGAGTAGTATTAGACCCTGACTTTTGAGTGAATTGGACCTTCAAAAGAAATAAGTGCTTTTGATTGACTCCAAAATACGCAGTCAGTTCTTGGACTGCATAGTTCTTTCGATGATCCGCTAGGTGGGCGAAAATTGGATTGATACTTCACAGCCATTAATGATTCTAGGATTGCAAAATGGGTCTTTACTAACGTCACCATATACGTAGAATACCACCACCATGGTCAGGAACAACACGGGAAAATACGCGTGAAAACGTGGCATCTTACCAACTAGAAAATCACATTAGTTGACAATTTTGTTAGTTCTTCCAGTATACGTGTATTTACTGCAAATTGCAGTTGTTAAATAATTACACATTTTCGTAGTATTAGAGCGCTAGGTACCACACGGTGGTTTTTCTAGTACAGATGAACCAGGTTGACCCTTTGAGTTGGATGTTTTGATAGCAGAGTTGTATGAGTAAACCAGCAAAGGTGGACATGCATGAATGGTTTATGTGCTGGTCTTAACGCATTTAGCCATACGTAATGGAATGGAGAGAAGTAAACTGCTTGGGCGCGTTTCTAAAGAGATACTCCAAGTTAATGTATGTGTCGCACATGAACAATTGAACAAATGTGCTCATTTGAAGATTTATTCATATCATAAGAAATGAAGTCCTATGTTACTATAAAGCATTCCTAAAAAATTAATATGCTGAATTTTTTCAAGAAGAATATTCAACATCAAGGATTTGATTTCTTGTTGAAACAAGGAACAGATGATCAAAGATAACAAAATTGAAAGAATGTACAAGTCAAGAGAGACCGTTTGCACAATATAGAATATACAACTAGCTGAATAAAAACTAAATTAGCAGACCACTATTCATCACAAACAAAGACTAAAGACGAGAAGTAAAACACCAATATATCATGATGTAAAAAAGAATAGGAATCTCAAAACGCATGTGCCTTCAATAAACATGCGAAGAATTTCCATTTCATACATATAAGCACATACACATACATTATGTGAGTTATACACAATACAAAAATAAATATAATGGCAAAGACAAATTCTAGAAATGTGTATACAAGAAATAATCAGACCAATGACAGTGAGCAGTTGAATTAAATTACAGAAACTAAAAAAAAATGAAAAAAAAACCGTGTATGTGAATATTTAATATGAAATTATAATGAAATACCTGCACAATCTTTGCTCAGTCATAGTTTTAAAGCATATACTTAATAAGTTAATTTTATGTTACTTTTGACGTCCAAGACCTATACGCCAATTCTCTTAAAAATACATTAATACGTATTGTTTGATATATCAGAATAGATCAATATAAAAATTATAGGGATCGACCGATAAAATCAAGTAAATTTGAATAATGGTCGTTAAAATCATTGCAGTTAATTGCAATAACACATTAAAAAAGTGGAAGCAGATGAGATACCCATACGGTATTGTGATTTTATATCAAAACCATGTCGATAACATTAAAATGGACATGAGTGGAAAATGCAAAATGAGCTGAGCTATAAAACTAGAAATGCGAAGACATGACGGCCTAGATACTTACTAATTATAAAAATTTGTACGCATATTCAAAACAAGCAGTACAAAAAGAGTGATTAACCAACTTATACTTTAGACTCAATTCATATAAACAACAATCTAATGGCTATACAAAGGATTAGATAGTAAAAATTGTGCAGTCTACTGTTATCGTCGGGATAGTTTGAAATTTTAATGAGATGGAATATCATCGAAGAAGGGCATGGAAGAAAATGTGTCAATCTAAGACGAATAATACTACGAATAAAAACTCCTCACTAAACAGCAACATTTACACAGCAACGGGCTGTTGAGCTACTTGTTGTGTCGCATTAGTGCAGCGGTAGCAGATATATGTCGGCAGTGATTTTGCACTTTCTACTGTCATACCAATACATACGTAATGATACCAACGTGCACACCCAGCTTCACAGAGAATCCATTCAACAGTTTCACCTGAAAATACCCGACACAATCTTCTTTTTTGAATGTAGGAAAAAAAATTTAAAAAGACAACATAAGTCATCTACTCAAAACTCGCAAAATAATTAAGAGTTCGCATTCAACATAAAATATCTGCTCTTCTACTATATAATTCAACGTGCACATTGTTACAATCTATTAGGAGATTTTTATACATAAGTGAACGGAAAAATAAATTTATAAGGGACTGATAAATGAAGCAATTATAATTAAAATGGAGGCAAATAGAGTCATAATCGAAACAAATCGATATTACTATTAACATACCATAAGGTTTCAGACAAGTGTCAGCAGAGCATGCTTCGTCATCTTGGTGGTATGCGATACGCGACTTTTTACGGTCTTTCCTCGAATTATGCTTCTGATTCGAATAACGCTTTCCTCTTTTCGAGCGAAGAAAGAGAGACATCATTGGGGTTGAGCGTGCAGGTCGACTTCTTAGCAACGTCCATGCTCTATAAATACATTATTATCAAAGCTTTATAATAACGTATAATAACATACATTAACACTTTGCAATCAAAAATTCTCAACCTAAAAACTGCATCCATTATAAACTGTTTTCCTTCGAATTGAGTAGGAAATAAGTAATTATATATTCATCGTAGTTCCGATGAAAAATTGGTGACAAATAACTGATAGGATAAGGATAGGCACTGAAGAAATTTATTTCCCAGTGGATTGCGCCACGCATTCGTTGCTTTCACAATATTGTCGTATTTGAAAAATGATTGATTTGGTGCAAGTAATCGACCTTTGAAGGATGCGACCCTTTGTTCTTCACACGTTGATCAGAATGTTGTCTTTGCATACAAAGTATAAAAATGAAAGCAGGAGAAACCTACTTATGACAATGTTTTTCTCATTTTCATAGACCGCTTTAAATATCATTGACAACTGCACGCAGGAAAAAAGTTAAATTCTGATACAAACACATTTAGCGTGGTTGATAACGAGTGTTAGTTGAAAACCTTTGGAGCAATACTAGAAACAACAGAATATCTAACGTATTTTGGATCAGATATGTTGCCTTAGAAACCATACATATGCGTGCTTTTACTTAAATACGCGCAACGCAGTGGCGCATGGTTACACTGGATAGAATCAACGTAACCTCCCCAAGGCCTACCAAGTCGGCAAACTATGCAAGAGCGATAGATTGGTAGCAGAGGAATCTGATATGAATTACACTGACTTGGTTAAAGAGTGATCAACTTAAGACATTGTATGAACAAGTCAAGCATCCCAATCATACCCACGACATTTTAAACACGAATGAATAGGCTGATCACAAAAAGATTGATTAACGCCAAAAATCGTCTATTTACATACACCAAAAGCATCATATACAACAAATACTTCTAGCTGGTGTCGCTCTGCGATAATTTTTTATTTAATTTAATATTATGAAATTTCCTACTTTCCTTAGCAAATTATTTACCTAATTTATTCGAATCCAAAAAGCTGTAGATAGTAAAATTTTGAGTGCATCAAGCACACAAATTGTTTTGAAGGTACTCCGTAGAAAAGAAGAGTGAATAAGTTTAGCGATGTCCTGTCAGATATTCGGAATCATCTATACCCAGACGTACCACTAATAATACAACTCAATAGTCATCTTCACTTTTTAAAGTATGGCAAAATCATTATCCTTCCATGCATCTCATCACCTACTGCCCTGTACAGTGCATGCTCCGTGTCAAAATAAAAGCAATTTTCCAAAATGATTATAAAAAAAGAGTAGCAGTATCCTTTATGAAGTCACAAAATCATCATCAACAGGGTTCTTTATGAAGGTATAATCGATGAAGGTCAGATGGAGCACTAAAAATAGTCTCTTCATTTTGGAAACAACGGATGTTCTAAAATGCGAAGCATATCGATCGGAAATTTGCAACTTTACCATTACTTATATTTTTTATGAGAAATAATATATTTCTATAATTTGTTAACAGATCAAGGCTAGCACTAACCATTTTGATTTCACAGCAATTCAAGAGTCCTCATGTACAACTAAGTCTTAATTTTGTAATTCGTTTCTTAGATACTTTTACATCTTGGATATGAAACATGATAAAACTGTATGATAATAATGGATTTTTATTACGGCATAATTAACCACTCAAAATATGGAGAATACTACTTACCAAATCATAGAGAATCAGTGAAAAACGCTTATGAATCAGGAATAAGCAGGAATGAATACCAACGCGAGCCAGTCACCATGTTTAAGTTTTAGAAATGAGAAATAACCTTCTTATAAATACCTTTTCTGCTGCTGAAGAATTTCAGAATAGGTTTTCTGAATAAGCGGGACCAATTTCGGCAAAACATCCATATCAAGTACTTCGCATGCCAACACTGGCTCAATTACTGACTTAGCTCTGGAAATGATTAAATTTTACTTTCTCTAAAATTCGAACATAAGGCAGTATGTCATAGTTTGTAGATTTCTATGCTAATATACTCTTATATTTACTAAAATTATACGTCTAACCAAACCTTTTTTCGATTTCAGCGGTCCAGTTATCACCAACTTCAGTCACTTCCGTGAATAAGGATGTAGCAGCACATGATAATTCACGCGCACGACAGATTAATTCACGAACCAAGGCGACCTAAATGTGTGAATTTTCTCTTATATGAATGCCAGTACATTGTATGATCCACTCACCGTAGGAAAACAAATTATACGAGAGCAAATATTGAAATTTTTGACTACTACGTCGTGAATAAGCTCATAATACCGTGAAAATGAAGCTATGCATCTAACACTATAGAGAATATGAATATTTTGAGCAAATTTTGTACAACATAAGTATATACTGCTCACGAATCTCTGCCAGCAAAAACAAAATCATATCTAACTGTAAAATCGAGAAAATGTTGAGTCTAAATCATATATATATATATATATATATATATATATATATAACCTACCCCTAAAAATTTGTAATACTCCCAAGTTTTCTTCCTCGTTCCCTACCTTTACTACATCTTCATTGTTTAACAGCAGTTAGTCTAACAATACATAAAGCATTATAAAAAAGCTCTCCACGTTCTATTTGAATATCAATCGTGAATGATCAAATGTAAACCTTCTACTCAGCAGCTTCTATCAAACTGCTTATCTTTCTAGATGATTATGATGCAAAGTCACCAAACCTACTGTTTTGCCATGATTCAACCTAGTCTAGTAATGCAGTAATTTCTACGTCCACCATAAAAACTACTAATTATAATAATTATAATACTATAATACTAATTATAATAAACGAAAACTTAAGGTAAAAATTTTAGTTGTTTCAAAAATCACACTTAAATTAAGCACAACAAACTTCGTCGAAATCCTTATAAATCAAAAAAAAAACGTAAAATTTACAGTCAACCATTCTCACTATTTTTACTTTGACCGACCGACAGATATTACCTAACTTTTTGCTTTTTGTTAAAAAAAAAGTCAAAAACTTTGATTAAATCTGAAATATTTCGTGATTTCCATATTTATTTAGATGTAAGCCCAGAACTAGAATATAATGACTAATTAAAAGCTAACGTTGACAAATATTATTTTGAAAGTACGAAAAATATTGAGCAGCAATTGTAGTCATCTGTCATTACTCAAAAATATCAGTAAGCAATTACTTAGTACTAATTTTGATGAAAATAAACTTAGCACAAGGGTTAATACTGCCGTGATCTACCCATCTGTGAATATAAGCGACACATATTTGTTTTCTTAACGTTATTTTGGAAATTTTGAATGCTTCAAATAATAACTTTAGCGAACCAGTCGGTTGGCAATGTCAGTATCGTTAACTTTTCCACATTGGTCTGGTATCAAATCACCGACCTTTCAGCGAAAACTTTTTTGTCTGGAGCCCGTCTCAAAAAGACGTTTGCGGTATACAAGCATGTAACCCTGTGGTTCTTACTATCACTTCTTCCTATGCGTCAAGAGGCCCTTATTTTAACACAGATATGTGAACAAATGGATTGTAAAAATATACCTCAAGGGAGTTCTGAGGTGCAATGTTACATGCAGCTTGCACGTCTTCAATACACGGCCTCCTTCCGCGCAAGCATCTCACACATAGATAAGAACACTCGGGAAGTCGATCCAAAAACGGGTCCCACTCGCAACACCCAACTCAAAAAATTTTCATACATAGGACACATACAAAATGATTAACAGGTTCAAAAGAAGAATAATTAACTTACTATGATATTTTGCACGACAAAGTATGCAGACCAATAATTCCGAATCATCCTGAACACTGCCAGCACAAACACATGTCTCAGAAACAGACCTCTGCATATTTACCGTTTGCAGTGAACCTATAAAGAATAAAAGGCATGCAGAGCAAACTAATTTAATTATTTCTGAATTATTAAGCACCAGTAAGAGTACGTTGCTGATTCCTCAATGCATGCAGATGCTGCTTCATTTCAGCAGATGTTCGAAATTCACAAAGCTGCAACCTGAATAAAATGATTAGCAAAACCCTAATGTAACTCATACACAAAATACACAGAAAACAAAAATACGATTGCTGACAAACTAATAGAGTAATATCATTCTAAAAATCTCGTTGAATACAACCGAATGACAATTACTGCATCAGACCTTAAAACATAGATTATTTTACAAAGTGACCCGAAATCTCAACCTGACGTAAGATTTGCAGCATAGTTAGTGATACTGAAGAAAAAATGCAACAGAGTATGAAAAAAAAGACCCAAAACAGGTAAAAAAGGATCTGATGAAGAAAAGTTATAGAAATATGAAAAATGAATTTATTATACAGTAGTCATATACATTTCATTCTCAGTTTTTCATCCGAAACATTCTCAAAACTTCATACAAAATCGTGCAACTATACCAATGATCTTCTGGAGCAGACACACCAATGAGATAACGCACTAGTGTTTGTCCTTCGACTAACGCTGCAAGGTCATCACGATCGCGAATAATCTAGAACGAGTAATTTTAACTCTGACAATTCAGATAATACGACTGCTAAAGCCCAAAATGGAAAACATAAAAATGAGGCAACAGGATAGAAAACTAAGCAATAAAAAACGCAAACTTCTACTAAATTGTAGTAAGAAGCTGGTTTCTGGAACAAGTTCAACAATCTTTGAGTGAATCTGAGTAAACTATCTCGCACATCCACAATACTCTTGTGCATGTCTGAGTTCAAAAGGAATCTAAAACAGTATCTCAACCAAGAAGTATTCAACGTTACTTATGTGACAAATTAAAACAAACTTCGAAGTTTCACATTCTTTGACAATATCTACGGCGCTTTGCAATGTAATCTCTTGCTGAGACAATCGCTGTCGAACAGCACGTACTCGTAGTAACTCTTCTCTTAACCCAGTCATTGCTGAACGAATTTGTAAGTTTCAGATATTAAACGGAAGTAATTATTAAGATGTCACTAAAATAAAATTTCAATGATGAAAATAAAGATGGTATACCAATGCAATCACGATAGCAAAACACGCTGAAATTGCAAAACCATTAGAACATTATCAACAAACTTTTAGAATCAAGCCAGTCTGATTGTCGAATTTCTTCCCAGAGACTGTAAAGATCCATTTCATTCGCGGAAGAGTCGGAAAGTAATATTTCAACCTAAGGAATAAGAATAATTCACTTACAAAAGCATTGAAAAACGAACTACTGGAAAAAAAACTTTTGATTCGGCAAGAAGGGCAGCTTTAAGCGTAGAATGCAACCGATTAACAGGAGATAGACGACCACTGTTTGCAAATAATCGCGAACCATTAGAAACCAAACTAGAATTAGAAAGCCATAGCAATAATAACGGCAATAGTAAATGTTAACCAAAGCTTAAAACGGAAAAGCGCACTAAACCGCAAAACGTAGTCAGCCTTCCATCGCTCATGGTCCAAAAATTCATCATATTCCTCAAACCCGTCAGGTGTGCTCCAATTCAAAACGTGATTCGCCTCCGTGGTCCAATCACGCATTTCTATAGTCTGGAAGTGAAAAACTGAATATGTTGGATGTAGAGTTACATAAAAACCATACCCGACACAACTGGTCCAATTCGCTAAGGCGCACGTCGAAATCCTCGCCGCGTTCTACCAGTTCTCGTAAATCATCAGAAGAAATAGTGGTAGATTCTTCTGCCATAGATTTACTTATGGCATCATTGGCTTCCTCCCGCCACGCTTCAATTCTGCTAATAAGGTTCTAGAACGATTTATTAAGCTTAAACTTATATTCCATGGATCGAAGAAATTTTGCAGAAAAAGAAATTTAAAAAAATGAACCTCTAACTCTTTGACAAGCATCTCTTGGTCGCAGGGCAGTGCAAGAAGCTCATTAATAAGAACTTTTATTCCATTAAGATCCAATCGAGTATCTGCACGTTGTATTCGAGTTTTAACTCTATAGTATGTTATTTAATCAATAAAATATTAAGGCACAGAATCATCTAAAGTTTTCAATATACGGTAACCGTTTTATTAAACAAATATACTTCGTCGCAAAAGCATACCTCGTTCTCACTCTTCCGTTTAAAAGTGTACGAGATTTTTCGACAGCAGCATGACATTTTTTCACTATATCTAAGAGCCTGATTAAAGGACTAGTATGAGGAAACTTCTTGTGGCGAGCAGTTTCGAGAAGACTTTCGACAGTACTCATAGCTGTAATTTCGTTCCAGGTTATTTTTTTTTTTTATTTAGAGGTAATCCTGGAAATAAAGAAGTGTGGTAGACAAGAGATTAAGACTATAAAACAACACTCACGCGGTTTAGAAATAGAATTGTTCAAAATGCTATCCACTTGATCCTTCCACTCGAAGTAAAGCGTTGTACGTTCCTCAAGCTTATGAACCAAATCATTCAGTTCATCAATGGTATAGCGATACCTGAAGAGTAGAACATAATAAGATTAATAAAACGTGAATTATAAAACTTGTCTCACTTCAATAAACATTCAGAAGGAGGACATTTGCGACACAGGTGATCAATATGTTCTAAACAAACTGTCTTGCCATGAGCACAGGTTAGTGCAGAAAGAAACACAGTAGTATTACAATACCTGAAAATAAACATTAAAATCAATGATTTACAGGGTTTCAACAAGAAAGCTAGAAATTATTGAAAAACCTGCAAACGCGTGCATCATCTGCGATGGATTCGTAATTTTCTCTTTGTGATAGCAGTACACCACGCATGGTGACTTCAATTCGATTTTGACTTTCTCGTTTTGCTATCTTAAAAATCCAGATTTTACCTATGGTGAATATCTCCATCCTTCCTAACCATCACATTACATACTAGCAAAATTTGTAATGGCATAGCCGAATTTAATCAATGCTAGGATACACCAGGGGAAAAAATGTAGACCAAAGTTAAAGATAAGTTCAATTGGGTACAAAAAGTTATACTTCTAAGCTTATTAACGAAAGTCAGCGTTCAGCCACAAATTTCTACCCAAATTCATCTATTCTCATAATGAATACACATTTTATATAACCTCTAGCATCTCATCCAACGTAGCCAGACTCATCGCTATTCCGAGTTTACCGCATGACGAGGCCATCTTTAGCACCAGCTCATCATGAGAGAATACACAAAATCGTCGAACATTTGCGTATTCAGAGATGCACTGGCGTCCTTTGCAAAGCTAGGAAATTAATGTTAAGTGTGACTGTAAAAAAACATCAATAGTGAAACCATACCCAGTCAATAGGAGCAAAATTTACGGCTTCTGCGAAGTTCAAACCTTCGTTATATCCTGCATGGTATGCTCGTGGAAAGGTGATCACAAATTCCCCAGCATTTTGATGAACCTATATGTCGAAACAAATTTTGTATCTCGTAAAAATATGTTCATATGCATACCGTCCAGATTTTCACTCCTTTTGCAAGCAAAACAGCTGGATTTACTGCTGTAGTCATATGATGAAAAATATCTTTTTGCATAGTTATGCCTGGAGCCAATTGACGGACAACCTGCAGAAAACGGGTTTTTCATCTCTCTTTACGAATGTAAAAATAAACGAAATCTAAACGTATCATAAACGTATATCTACCTCTTCAAATTTCGATGCATTATCCCCTCCGATTCCATACCAAATTTTTCGTTCTCCCCTGAAATACAATTAATAATAGGATCAAGTAATACAGCAAACTTGTGGTACAGAAAGAAATCTACCAGTGATTGTAATTAATGCTATATGTCCAGTGATCTTCCGTGTGCCAACAAAACGTACTGAAACACATCCCAACGTACACCCATGGCACCATCATTCCTATACAGTTTTCAATGAACTAATACTGAATTATGTAGAATAAATGGTCAACTTACCAGATATTCCAGTTTCTATGTGTGATAGAACCGACTCTTTCAGCACTGGTAAATTATTCAGATTCCACGCATGATTGGCGTAGTAATGCTTCTGCTTGGCATCCACTCCACGATGATCCTCGCCTTTTCGTGGAAACCCACTTCCTACCTAAATCGTATGAATATAGCCTGACAAAAGTAGGCATGGATGCACCCAAACCGAAAATGGGAAAAACTAGAAATCACCTTGCTTGTTATAAGATCAGCTCCGTATTTGACTGCAACTGTCTCATCAGTGTTTATGACAATTCGCCAGAACTCACGCTCTACTGCTTCGGCCGAAACATCCTAAACACAATAATACCACGTAAAAAAAATCTTTGTTTTCATAAGTGGAAGACAAACGCACCTCTGGCTCTTTAACATTGAAATATTCCGTCTTGAACTTGTTTGCATATTCAGCAAACGTGAACAAGTTGTACGAAACGTGAGCATCATAGAAGCCATAATTTAACCCTATTTTAGAAACCTCTGTAGCGACGCAACTTGGGCATCGCCATTCGCCCTACAAGAACAAAAACTCTTACAGAAAGACACGACAGTATCTTTCTAATGACATCACAAGCAATAATCTACGGATGTTAATATGTGTACTAATTCATCAGAAAAAAAAGTGTGATTAAACTGAAATTCAAAAACAAATATAACCTTAGGAACGCAATTCAAGGGTGGATCGCAACAGTGAGTATGTATGCTTTTATCACAATCTTCGCACAGCAAAAGACTATCTTCATCATCTCCGCTACCACATATTACACAGAAAACATATTCCATTGGATCAGACTTTTCTGAAAAAAGATGCTAAATATTATTGGAGAAGCGACCTAAATAGGCACAAATCGTACTTTTTTGCGCTGGAACTCTACTTCTCTTCGGCTGAGGAAGTCCAGCCATCATTCTTCCTTGTGGCCTAACAGCTCTTCGTCTACCTTGCATGGTAGGCACGCAGTCATCATCTGATTCTTTCACATCAACGTCACTGTTGGGATCTTCGTTAGTGATATACCTTTTCTAAAGCAATGTCATCACTTTGAATATTCAAAATTATCTCATACCCACCTCTGACATATAGATGAACGGTTGCATGAATTTTATGTAGTAAGACTTAATGTTAGAAATTCCATAGTTACTTCGAACGTTAACCTTTCTTGCCACTTGAGACCATTGTTTCTTTGACGTCACCAAATCCGCTCCTCCCATACAATAAACAACCTAAAATATAGATCCATCTTCATTTATACATAACATAAAGGTTTTATAGCAAGAATTTTGTAAGTATTGAATGAACACATCCGATTAACTTGAATTCGATAATGCGCAGTCATAGAAACATCTATCACTTAAATGAATGTTTGAAAAACACAGGACAATTCTAAAAAAATTTGAATCATACTGAATTACATTGATGACAATGCAGATTTAGCAAAAAATTTCCCATCCTATATTACCTAAATAGGAATAGCAGTTAATTAAGAAATGAAATGTCTTTACATTGTACAATTAATACGGACTCAGTGGTGGAGGTGCCGCAGTGACACGCCGGCCGATTCAGTTCGTGGCCGCCCCCCAAGCCTACCAAACCCGCCATCCCTCCGGGGTCGGTAAATTGGTACCAGAGGAGTCTAGATAAGATAACTGGCACTGCCTTGGTAAAGAGTGGTAAACTCAAGTCATGTATAGGCCAGGCATGCATTTAATCGCCACCTCGATA
>KN716216.1:262036-273495 GCA_000816705.1 Dictyocaulus viviparus | reverse complement strand
GCCGCAATCAAATTAAAGACCCGCGTGGCAGGCCAAGGTACGAAGAGCTCACGAACCCGAAGAAACCTATACAATTAGCAATAATAGCCAATTTTCTCTGTTGCCTTTCCAAAAGTGCTTGGAGCAGTCATCATCGTTTTCTGATTGGTGGAACATTGGTGGGTGTCGCCACTGCCCTTGCTAGCCTCAGCTGCTTTATTCATAACTTCTACTGTTTCGAGGTATTCTTTTGTCGCTTCTTCGCAGACTTTTTTCAATCTCGGATATTAGTTGGAAATTTTCTGCGGCTTTAGCTGCTCCATGTTCGCGTATGAACTCCAGAATTTTTGGAGAGCAAATCATAGTATTTTTAAACTCTTGGCACTTTTTGCACTACCATGAAGATGGTCAGCTGGTCATATCCCTTGTCGATGCTGTCAATGTCGGTATCTTCCCAAAACCTAGCTTAGAAGCTATATGTATCTTAGTTCATTTTAGTTTTGTAATTCGTTCTTCAAACTTTGAGACATCAGCGGCATTCGTTATATATAACATTCTATTTATTACTACGTGGACCATCTAGTTATGTCTCTCTATTCAAAATTTCACATATCCATTGCAGGTATAAAGGCATTTGGAGTTGTGAGTTACCATGAACAATGAACTTTGTCGTTCAATGGTTCATCACCTAATTGTGACAGAGGTTCTACTGAGTAACAAGCCAAAGTGTATAAATGAAAAAGTCCTTACCTCATTTCTCACGGTGTCTCGTAATTTGAAAATAACTCTTACATAGTCATTTCTACAAATAAGCACTATCAAAGAAGAAAAAGATTTCAGATTAATGGTCAATCTTCTCATATATATGTAATAACAATTATTAATGTATATCCCATACATTATTATATGACTGTCAACTTAATCATTTAGTTACGCATCCAATAAGACAATTAAAAGTCAAATTGTCCTAAATATGAAAAAGTTCATTGGTACCTTGAAGATTTCAATGACTTCTGGAACCAGCATCCACAAGAGGGACTGACAAAAAAACTAAAAAGGCATCATTTCAGTATTTCGGTGTCCTGCCCCTTTCCTACACAACCACTTACTACGAATATAACACACTCAAAATCTCCAACACAACGTTCTTTCATCTCTTCTATTTGATAAGCAGTTCAAGATAATATAATCACTTTCTATATGACTGTCCATGACTCGCACTGCAATAACTCATAATGTGTTTCTATTGTTGATCTTAACATATCAGCCAAAAAATAGAAATGAACTCCCATCAGTGTTCATCACCATTCAACAAATTCCAGCCACATTGTGGAATCGTCCGCTTTCTAGTTTATAAAAGGTAAGACTTTAGCGGAATCTTAGCAAAAGTAGCAAAGTTCTTTGCCTCAATACCTCGTAATCTAAACTGTTTGGTCTATGACGTCGAATAATAAGTGGGAATCGACCACATCTCGATTTGAACTGTACGTTAAAGTGACTGAATTTTTGGAAAACAACCACGACACACCATGAAAATCGCTCCGTATTCTTGAATGCTAAAGCAGACTTTTTTCACGCTGATTTCTATTTCCTCAATTTCACCTAGTACAACAAATTCCATCTGGTAGCTTTACAAAAGAGTAAAATACATAAGAGTAAAACGACCAACATAACAGACACAACGAATGAACAGTTGTTTATCGGGATAAAAAGCTTCATTAGCTTCATTCAAAGCTTACACATTTCGTCGACTCATATGAAGAGATATCTCCCGATCCGATTCATAACTCATTTCCAATCACGGCTTCAGAAAAAAAGCAGTATCTTCAATTAATTGAGTTAAAACAAAAATATCTGTTCATGATTCGTTAACAGAGTCTACATCGTGAGCAAGAAATGATCAGCGAAAAAATTATAGGACTGGGAAACCACGCCTTGATCAGTGAATGGAAGGAGCATTTCTGCTTAATTATACTAGATGACTGCCACCAAAGAAATAAAAAATACAAAGAAAATCAAAAATTATATTAACTAATTTAGTAATCACTAAGGAAAGAAAAGTAGGAATGACAATCAAAGAGTGTAAAATCCAGTCATATAACTTAAAAGTCCGTGTTACGAAAGTTTAAGTAAGCCGTCACATCAAATATTAAGCTTATCAATGCTATAGAAATTCTATGAAAATTCGTTATGGTGGACAGATTCGTTATCTTTTGAAATGATGCGTATTCTGGTAAAGCAATGAAAAACGATGACTATTTGAGCTTCTTCGTATAGACATATTGACGTCAGAATTGAGCACATGGAAAATGAGCTGTACAAACAGATCAATAAGCATTAGAGATATTAATAATCATTGTTTTAGCATCTATTTATTCTGTCTATCGTCATTTTCAAATAAGAAATGGGTTCCAGAAATCACGAAGCCATTTTAATAGAAAATCGTAGTCGCTTCATTATCGAAATGGTATGGTAGAGAAATCGGTTTGTAGATGAATTGATAGAGATAAGAATCGATAACGATTGATTGATTGTTATTAGAGAAATGTATTGATTACACACTGAATTGTATGCAAATGTCATTTGTTTATATATGGAACATTTCATGATGTGCGAAATGGCGATTTGCTGGGGATATCAAGAACGCAGACTCAAAAAAGTACGAAAAAAAAACATGCATTGATGTTTCGAACAATTATGTAGAGAAATTTTTTTTTGCTAGACATATAGGATTTCATGTAGCCAACAACGCTAAATAATTAAACAATCAAAATCCATTGAAAGTACTCACCACGAGAGGGTGTGTCATCTGCAGAGTTATCCTCTAGCAAAATTTACAAACATGAATTATTAAAAGATTATTACTAGATAACTGCTTACCACCGTTAATTCCCTCAATGACGTTGCTAGCCGGAATGTTACACACAAGCCAATGTAACCATTCAGCAACGGACGGATTTTTTCTTGAGAGATTGTCTGGATCTGAAACATTTATTGAGGATTAGGAAAAAACGACGCAGTATATTGTGGGATAGAAGAAGATGATTATAATTTTACCGTATTCATTAAGAAACATTTCTGATATATATTTATATATATATATATATATTAGCAACACACCATTTATTAGTTAAAGATGTGTTCTGTAAGATTTCGTCAAATTACACGTTATTCTTTTCACGTTTAGATTGAGTTTAAATGATGTGACTAGATAGAACACTGACTGGACACTGGAAAAAATAGATAGAAAAATGAAAATTTTTTTGGAATTCAAACGATCGGAGTGGTAACTGATGTCCTAATAATACGTGAACTTCGATAGGGTATACGTGACCGTAGTAGACACCTAGGTAAATAAAAAAAGGTAAATAATAATTATAAAGTCCACACCTCCTCCATGCCTCAGGACTTGTTAGATTGGTTACAAAATAATATGTGAGGGTAAATAGTAGTGATTGTCAAGAGATTGGATCTCTCAAGTCATTGCATTGACCACTCTGATTCAAACACCTCCACTATAATATAAAAAAACAGATGGGTGGTACATCTCTACAAAAAGACAGTTTACGCCGATTGTGATCCTTAGGTTAATTCAGAGGATCAGCCCTCTATTCTTATCACTGTGCACGTCACCACAGGTAATCCTATCATCCACTCCAATGTAAAAAAAACATCTATTATTTAAAAAAATCTTTAATGATGGGATAAGCTGACCAATCATTACTAGCGTGAATGTGCTTTCTGGATCCGCTCCAGGAAGAGTGAATCGAGGAGCGTTTTTCAAATTCCTCGTCGACATCGTCATCCCTGGCTCTACTTGAATCCCATCCCATACCAGCTGGAAGTAGAAATACCAAAAAAGTGAAGGTGTATACAGAGGTTCACTGAGGTATGTGACGTTTCCTAGTTATGTCAAACTATTGCACAATACGGATTTAAATTATATCACTGATTCCACCTTGTTTCACTGTTTCTTATCAAACTATGTGAAATTGAAATTTACGTGCAACTTCTGCTGTGGAGCATTTTGTATAACAGAGGGTGTGAGTTCGGCTTTGGAGAAAGCTTCTGCAAGGTCCGCCATCCTGAAAAGATGAATATTTAGTATACGAAAATTCTTACACCGCCGTCGCTCTCTTGACAGCATATGAAACGCAGGCTTCGTTTTATAAGCAGATATTTACAACAAAAAATTTCGATCAAATGTTTGGAAACATTGATAACTTGTGAAAATGGACAACGTTGTAAAAAAGTGAAGAATTTGATCTTTCATTGAGCAGAATTTTGAAGAGGTACGAAGAATGTGGTGATTTTCAATGAACACAAAGTGCATTAAATCACTACAGGCTAAAGACTCATCGGAGGACGCTTGCCTGGCAAATGACCGAGCAGCTAATAGTGTAAATGTTTTGTTTGCATGCCCACATCAAAAACAAACATAGTAACGAACGATCACCATGGTATACTTTAGAAGGTATGCAAATCAATAATATTTCATAAACATGCTAAACAGCAGTGATGAGTTAGTGGGTTCCTTAAGGTAGTGTTATTTAAAATCGAAGTAAACATTATGCATTATCAGTTTTATATGTTTTCAAAATATAAAATGATTACAGGATGAAAAAGTGCGTGGGTTCCTTTGGTTTGTTTATTAGTTGTTTACAGCTTATTTATCCTATCACATGAAAAAACAAATTATTTAAATCTGTTATTGAAAACCTCTCACGTGTGTGTATATTCTAAGATATAAGCTGTGTTGCATTTGATGAGGATTCAAATAGAAGATCACTACAGCGTGAATATCAATAAGTATGAGAGTACTCGAAAAAAGATATTCTTAGGTTTTCGTGAAAATATTCTCCTTAACAGCATATACGTCACTCAGTGATAATAGTGAAGATAATTCGGTATTAAAATGACGGTAGATTAACCTTCTATAAATCAAGTGAACACAAAAAAAAATATGTCTAGGAATTTCGACAGACTACCTCAAAATTTAAATTAAAGCAGCGTTGAATTAGAAGAGGAAGTGAATTTTTGATCGATATCCAATCACATCAGCTAAGTTGTTGTAACAGCGATTGTTGGGTAGGTGGAGCTGTTCCCAACCTCTCCCATTTCCATCATCTCATTTTCTTCCTAAAGAAAAAAAAAAGTACGTGGACAATAAAATAAAACACCATTTATAGATAGCTCATTTATTAAATGTCAAGCAAAAAACTAGTTGTACAACTTGGAACTATCAAAGATATTACATATATGTATATATATATACTATATATATATATTATTTATTTATTTATTATATTTACATTTTTTTTAAATATCATTATATTCACAGAATTCAATAAATAACCTAATGTTAATCTACAGCGTATAATAAATAGTAAATATTTCTGTTGAACCTTCCAACTTACTCCGTCCCATCGTGGTTAGAAGGTGTTCTTGGATGTCGAATTGTTATGCACCGCGGTGAGTTCAGCTTCGCTGCAGTTTTCTAAACTTAAGAGTTTGCCACTTTCATTTCATATGGAAGCTTAGCAAAGAATGGAGATATACCTTAGATTGATTGAGCACCCTTCTAAAGAAATATAAGGTCGCAAGGTCGTAGTATACCTCTTTTAGTGCTTCAGTGGGTTTAATCAGAATATAGTTTATTGAGCATAAGGTGAGCAGTTGCTCGCGTCCAGTTACTACAGAAAATTGTTTGGGAAACTTCATAACAAGACGTCAAAGTTGTGCATATGACTTTAATTTAACAATACGTATAAACAATTCATCGCAGATACAATAGCAATTAATGGGGAGTGATTAGCATTATCAACAAAAGGCTATGATTATACGATGAGATAAAGTTGCTAGCTAAATACAAGTGTAAGGAGAATAGTGTATCAAGATTAAGAATAGCAATATATCATGATTTAATAGATTGAGGTTATTGCGAACATCTTCATGAGACTGATTTCATCATGGGACAACAATAACTAGTCAAATACGAAAGGTGATACGAGGTTACGTTGGAAATTATGAGTAGGAATTATGAGTATGAATGAATCGCGTGCCAAGACTACGTATATAGGAAGATGGTGAAGAGTTCAAAATGTTGAAACAATGTCCTTCTCTGTCTTCCAACCCACTTTCCTTTGATGTCGATGACAGTAGCTAATCGAAATCCTGGAATTCTAATGCTCTTTTATAAAACTGGACATCTACCTTTTTTAATTTGGATAGTTTAAATTTCAGGCCGCTAGATTAAAGGTCAATGATCAAGAACATTGAAATCTCACAGGTAATAATGATATACAAGGATGCATGTCCTATATGAGTGCTGAAATCGAGGAAACACTTTCTTAAATCATTCAATAGTACCAATAACTACTCAATAATAAACGTAGAAGTAAATAGAAATGATTCGATATTTAGAGGGGATCCTCTCTATACTTCCAATTTATATAAGCTGGCAAGTATTTGTGATAACGACTTTAAGACTCTCCGGCAGAGCGTTCTCTGAAAGGCACGATTCAGTTAAAGCATCAAAATTGCTTAATAATAAAGCTGCGCGATTCCGTTCAATATCTGAAGACTTATTTAATAGATAGTTTTAAAATAGTTAATGAAAACATATCAGGCGTGATATTGATATTCCCACGCTAATGAGTTGGTAGCAAAACACGGAGACTTTAGCTGGTCTCAAACATACTAGCGGACGAGTTCTGGTAAAACATTAACACTCAATGTCGTTAGAGAGGTAATGGATGGTCACGTAATAAGAATTTCAATAGTGCACTCAGTAGCACACCATACCGGAAGTCTGCAAGGTGTTGGTCACAGGTTATCGTACCATTATAACTCATCGTAGTAGGAAATGAACTAATTATCAGTTACACTGTACAAGTTAGCCAGTTCGATATATTACCCTCATTGTGTCAGATAAATCAAAAGCTATCCAATATCTCACATCTGTAATTGTAGATACGTAGGTATTTTTTGATCTCTAGATTAAATATCCAATTAAAAAGCAATCTGCCTTATTTTGCTGCTCATTTTACTCCATGTGCTTTTATAGGGATATCAACTGAGTTTATTGGCTTACAATGGGCAACTTCCAATGTGAGGTATCCTTTCGTACATTTCATTATGAAGCCGCCATAATTTCTTCCAGTTGTGATCGCATCTTTATTTTTTGATGTCATATTATTGTTAGAGGAAACATTATATCCATTATCCTGTGTGTTAGAAATCATCCTTGGTTGCATAACCTGCATATGTAAAGGATGATAGGTATGAGCGAACAGAAATGACAAGAGATTAGATTGAGAACCATGAGTGCAAATGAAGTTTGAAAACTGATCGTAACAATGGACAATATTTACGCTATCAACTCAAATATTCAAATCATAGAGGAAAAGCAGAAGACTTCCCTTTATTTCGCTTCTATTCATGTCGACATGGCTTTGTTCTTAGTCAAGGAATAAACGGTTATACATTATGGGTAAACTACGTTCTCCATTCTCATTAAGTCATAATCCTCTGCTTGTTATACGAAAGCTTTACAGCCTTTCTCAGTCTACAATAATATCACCATAAAAACAGGATGATGAGATATAGCTATACATTCTTGCCATACTCAAGATGTTATACTTAGACTTAAATAGGATGAAACGAAATGATAGTAGATAACTCTTTTACCCTCGATTATTCGACGACTCATTTTTATTACACTAAACATTCGTTAGATTGAACAAATGCCGCACAAATTAACAAGTGATTGCAGGAACACTGAACTGGAGTTGAACCATATTGAAGCTATTGAAAAAGTAACATTAGATGTCTCAGGGAATTCAGAACAAGTGAGTTCAGTGAGTTCAAAAACCGAACTAACATCACTGATTGATGATTAGAAGCGTTCTTCAGTAAGTTCCTCGAATGAAACAATGATTTCTAGAAAATCATTCAATTTTGAAGAATTTCATAATTTGTACGCGTTGGAAACAAATGAAAATTGAAAATATTACTGGAGCCTTCTTGAGTTATTTGATGTTCCCTCACTCATTCTTTAGACATCCTACAGTACAACGGTAAATTTTCCCTCCTCGTGCTGATTGTAGTACTAGAATAACACCAATTATCGGATGAATTGAAGAAAACCGATAAAGAAAGGCTAAACGCGGACGATAGAGGGATTTTTTTCTCACAATTCCAAGTCGTAAGCAATCTCGAAGGTGCCTTGGTGAAAGTACACTTTTCAGCATAAAATTAGGTACAACATATTTACGTTTTCGACAAGAAATGGTTTATGATAGGAAACTTGTAAAGTCCGTAATGACACACGTTCAAATATGAAACTTTATTAACGGCAGAAAAAATCAATAGAAATTACGGTACTGCTTGCAATCAGTAACATGTTGCCTAGGACAATTCTGTATTTACACAATCCACAATCTTTATGCATTAGAACTTTTAAAGAGCATTTATGTGATATGTAAAAAAAATGGAACTAAGAAAGTGAGTATGATGATAGAAACACTGGTTGGAGCATACAGAAATCGATTGACTTTAAAATGGAGAGCATTACAAGCAGTACAACAAGTAATTGAGCAATGAATAACATTGGCCGATTTGAGACATCTCAGGTACGTTAATGGTGAAAGCAATTTTTCCCTCAGAAAAAAAAATGAGGAAGATAAAGAGATTTATGTCAAATAACTAAAGCCGATTGCATAGTAGAAGAAAAAAAAAGTGAAAACAACTGCTATATATCAGTAAACCTTTTGAAGACTCTTCAAAACAAAACGTATAGAATTTTTTAGTAAAACAAAAATAAAAAGTGAAGTAAAAAATCTATTACAAATAATATATTTAAATTAGTTTCTGATGATCGAAATAGGACACGAACATGTAAAAAAGGCTCATCTAGAGACCAACAGATTGTTTTATGACAAATTCTAACAAGTACTGAATAATATCCCTTGGCGTTATGTTGGACCCAGCTTTAAGAATACTTTCGTTATAGGATTTCACATATAACGGATAAAGAGATTATATTCAGAAGGTTCCTCGAATGCAAGGAGAAAAAAGCAATAAGAAATGCTGAAAATTTCATCGATCATGATTGAAATGATATCATCAAAGTATTACTGGAATAGAATCAGCAACAGTATCCCTCAATTGAGATTCAGAAACGTTCAACAATCACGTCATCTACTTGAGCCTGTAAAAACAATTCGTTCATGAAATCATTTGCGTGCACAAAAAAAAAATCATGTGTGAAAAAACTCTCAAAATAAATAGTGTTATCTTAAGTAACAATCATACTTATTTTCTTAAAGCTCACCTATCAGAAAGAATTATCAATTCATAGTCATTTTGACTGTGTATTGAATAAGAACGATAAAGCTACAATTAATGCCTCTATATGTGAACTATAGCAAAAATTTGGGCAGTCTGATGACCAGAGCGAATTGATCGAAAAAATCACAATTTCGAGGCTCGTAGTGGGTTTGTAACGCAGTGGTGAGGTTGCGCAAGTTTTCAGTTTGTTTTTGAGCAAACCAAACCATATATCCTCAAAGCTGATTGATTGGCAGTAGAATAATCTTCACGAATAAGCGGCACTAACTAACACGATATAGATTAGAAATGTTTAATAGTCATACATATCAGAGTCGAAGATTCCTATGAGGTCCCTCAAGTGATATCACTATGAACTGAAGTGCTTATGAGTCATACAAGATTTCGTTAATGCTAAAAGTCCTATTCTATAAGTGTCACTAAAAATACACTATTTGGGAAGAAACACTTGTGGTATAAAGATTGAAAACCAAATTCTGCATTGAAAAATACATGATTTTCAAGCATTAATTAGTTTCCAAGATTCATCATATGGTGTAATCTACGGTATATACGTATCACATCACATACGGTAACACCAATGGCCGACAGCAAATGCTAGATATTACGACGGAGATCCTAGAACGGACAAATAGAGATAAAGTAAAGTAAAGAAAAAACAGATACGTAAGAAAACCATTGGTATTCGTTATGATTAGTTTCTTCTAATAACTATTGTAGTTGTCAGCTTTACTGCATTCAATGCCGCTATTGGATTACCAGATACAACTTATTACGAAGAAGTGCATGTAATCTTATTAGAAGTATAAAGTATAAGTGAAGAAGCACTGGATGGTTGCAGAACAAGAAGCTCGGTGATGAATTCGGTGCTAACACCAAACCGTGTTGGATCTGTATCCGTCTCGAAATACCGCTTGTGGCTCCAAGTTTTGTAATCGTCTCAATATTGTGCAAAATATCTATTTCACCGCTATTTTTATTGTAATCACCAATCGTATTTGATCATATATTACACATTTTTGATGAAAAAAGTTTTTCTTCATAAATACACCGTTCGAATTTAATGGAGACGTTATTCAGTAGATCACAATGCATATGCTTGTTATATTTGTGCTTCCTTAAAAGGATTCGAATGAAGTTGTCATGTCAAGAAAAAACGTGTGTTACAAGTTGTAGTTTGTGGTCGTGATGTAATGCAGCATTTATTGCTGTCCTTAGCTAAATGCACTCGGATAATACTGGATTACCTGGAATCCCGTTGATCATCGACTAAGTCGAGCAGGCACCAGTGAAACGTCCATTTGTCCTTAATGCACACAACGGTAGTTCAATGAATTCTTCTCGCTCCAGAGATTTGTTGGAAGTTATAACTGATTCCTAAGGGAAATGGTGAAGGAATCAGACGATCAGGCTGGTGGTCTTCCTGCAGTGCTTTTGACGTCCAGTGGAATCCAATCACTTACAGCTCGTGTCCACCGGTCATTCTTCATGCGCATCACGGGTCCAGCCCACTTAATCTTCTGTTTAAAAGTCTGAAGTAGGAGCGTAGATGATGAAGATTGTTGAAGCCACATTTTTCCGATTTCAAACATCCAATCCCGTTCGTTAGCTGCTCAAATGATTCGCACTTCATAGTTGACTTCGAAGTAACGAGAACATCTACACCTCTGCTATCGCATGTTCCAAGAAGCAACGTAAATAAAAAACGACCCATAATCGCCTCCCATGTGGTTCCTTGTCGTTCGATTACAGGCTTTTGGCCGAATCGATGAGTAGGATACAATTCGTATACACTTATGCACAAGTCCCAGCATGATAAAACTAGGAAGTCTATCCTTTGAATCCACTTGCGTCTCAAGGTAAATACATGATCGCTTTTGGCCCGCGATTCAACCCTTATCCGCCACCCTGGGTCGCGCCACGTAGAAACACGACTAAATGGCTTGATATCACTCAGTGATCGAGATCCGTGGCGTATAATACTACAGCTCAGCTAGTGTTACGAACTTTGTTTGAAGCATATACTTCAAAGTTTCGCGATTAATTTAGCATGATTAGGGATATGTTAGTCAATGAGCATAATTGGACTGAAGAACGTGAAACAATCCATAACAGAATAAGCTGAACAG
>KN716216.1:212829-258806 GCA_000816705.1 Dictyocaulus viviparus | reverse complement strand
TTACCTAGTAAGCAATGAAGAGCAGTCGTGATGTTCACATATAATACAATATAACATATATATATAAAAATTAATAAATATAATCTTCAATGCTTTAACAATTTATAAGCACCTGAATTACTTCTGTGTTACTATTCGACATCGGCGTCACCATAGAAGTTTCGTTGAGAGGAGAAAGTCGATTGCGAATTGATGACTGTCGTCTGTAAGATGAAAAAACCTCATTGATCGGATTGTAGGACTGTACACACGTAGTGATTTTTCTTGCATCCTTTCTGTGTAATCAATTAATGTTTTGTGCCAAAAACATCATCTTCAAAACGACTTGAAACCATACCGCCACATTTGTTTATGAGAAGAGCCTGTTCATTTCCACTCCTCCGATTCATTTGATCAATTTCATTCGTTAAAAGTAATTCTCAATCGTTTTCTGTTTAAGATTAGTATTGGTGTATTCTACCTTCTTATGGAGATGCACCCGCCACCCACTTGTTTTGATTTTATACTGGCGCTGTTTGAATACACAAAAGACTATACAAAAAATCTAAGAGGAAGGACCAGTCTGTTGCTAATTCCGTGCTGCTTAAAATATCAGATTATTCTAGTACATATTCACCAACCCCTAAAGCATGGAAGGCTCGGATAGCCAGCGGCCGGATTCGAGCGTCAAACCACTGATATAGTGGAGAAATAAGTAAGTGTAATCTTTTCTAATCTTTAATCTTTAATCTTTTCTAAGTAAACATTTTAAGGTCTGCAGAAGACGTTGAAAGACGTTTACGTTAAATACGAAGAGACAAAAAACATCAAATAACAACGTCTAGCATTCATGTCTGCTGAAATCTATTCTTGCTGGTTTAACAAAGAGTCTCTTTAGATTATAATGATTGTTATCAGCATAATTACATTGTAAAGATCTATTACTGTATGAAAAAGATATATATCCGAAAAATCCCATGTGTAACAAACAACGTACTCATTCTTGCTGCGCATTTGCTCGACATTTTTGAAAAGTTTTCCTTTCAATATGAGATCGCCGAAGCCTTGAGAGTGCGAAAACGCGTATCCGGAACGTAGAGAACCGCGGACACTACGTCGTGTCGCAGCGGATCTTGTGAATGGAGGCCTAGACGATATTGCTATGATAAAATTTCGAATTCCCAAAAAGCTCTGTAGTACTACTACAAAGTATTTTAACAAATATATATTTCTATATTCATCACAAAACAAACTTCAGATAATTCGGAAGAAACTTCAAGTAAAATTAGTAAAAGTAGTAAAATTAGTAAGTAAGCAGTAAAATTTCCTCACTTTTTCTCTTCTTTGTCTCTCTGTGTCGTCACCCTTTTATCGAGCTTTTTTCGAACACGAAGTCTGTCTGCAAACGATGGATGAGTGTCCAACCAGAAGAACCGATTCAGCATCACCGGCAGCAGAAGAATTACGCTTACCTTCAATGAAAATATTATGCCATTTTTTTGTTAAACAAAGCTTACCACGAATACATCATAATCAGCTAACTAAGAGATGCTGAATATTTGTGAATATGAACATAATACTTTTTACCAAGCCATTGTAAGCTCACGTCGATTGAATAATAAGTTGATTCCGATGTGGTCGGTGCTGTACAAATCCCATGTATTTGACAAATCCAAAACGGATTTCGTTGTTATTAGAATTTTTAATAATACGTTGTATTTTAAAATACATCGGGTTTTATAGACTATGATATTGTTCAACGGACGCAGTGGCACAGTGGCGTAGGTGCCATGGTGACACGCAGACTTGAAACAGTTCTGTGTCGTCCCATAATTCTACCATGCCCACCAACCCTCCGGGGTCAAACATTGGTGTCTGGGTAGGATACCTAGCTGAGACATTTCCTTTTATACTTCTCATTAGGGTTCCGTCCCCACCAACAGACTGTGAAGCCGTTGTGATTCGGTCATTTCACATTTTTCGCTACGTTACCCAGACCTCTTTTAAACGATTGACTACAAAAAATTTTATTTCTATTAACATATTATTTACTAATAAGTGTAGAATGAACAGTGTTTGGGTTAAAGATGTAATTTATAAAAATCTGATAGCTAGATATCAAAACTACTTAAGCTTCTCGTTTATTGGATTCGGATTCAGTGCCACTTTATTCGTGTTTACTTATTAGTTCGGGGATAAGACTGTTCTCTCTTAAACCTCATTTGTATGAGAGTTCTACGTTTAATGTAACTATAAAAGCCTAAATTTGGTTAATTAGCTTAAAATTACGTCATATTCTACTGCTAAGGCTTCAAAGCACCTGCCAAACCGCATAAAACATATTGTAAACGAAATAGATTCTTATCTTCTCAAGGTATGCAAACAAGAAAAGAAGTTAATAAGATTTAACACAATACGATGGAGACTCACCATCAGTATGGAAAACCAGAATTGCGGTGTAGCCATCGTTTTAAAAGCAACTCCATACGAGACATTGGAGGAAGTTCGAGCAAGAGCTGAGGCTGGGAGTCCTAAATCATTGTATTATTTAATGCGTATAGGAAAAATCCTCAACGTGGCAGTCAATACCTTAGATGTAAAGGATCTTTTCTATCTTCACCACGTTATTATTTTCACTGGGTTACTTCTAATGTTTATTGCAAAGACAAGACAGTAAGTTGATTTCTACGAAACAGTGTAACTCTACGACCACTGAGCGCACTAACATCTAGGCTTCCTCAATCTCATAACGTAGCTTTTGGAGCGCAACACTCACAAGGACGGAAGAATTTTTGTTGTATCATCTATCACACTATGAAGATACCTAATTATACCTGTCGTTTCTTAATGATCGCATTGTATGTTCTGATACAGTATGCAAGTTTAGAGTACTAATACAGGATTGTATGCATCACAAAGTTAAGCTTTAACTCACTTATCACTGCCAGTATATGATACTTTTTCTTATTCCCAAAGCATGAACAAGACTAATTATCCACGTTCAGAATAATAGCAATATCAAATGAAGACTTGTGTAGAAACAAAAGGAGCATTATTTTACTAGCATGCTAGCCATTTATGATTAGGACTCTGAAGAGAAATTAAGACACGGAGCAGCAAAAGTTGAACGCTTCTCGCTGCCATCCACGTAATACTATAAAATGTGCTGTTCAAAAATCTCACATAATATGTCTACAAATTAACAAAAAAGAGTCATAATCAATTTGCATATGAATAAACTAAATAGTAATATATGATAAGCTGAGTAATAAGCAGCTATACCACTATAAGTTAGTGAGGGAAGCCTTTTCATGCCACAGTCATGTAGGTACTTGAAAAAAGGAACCCATAAGAATTGCAAGATATAGTGGACAAATACGTTGAACAATTTTTCGCGATATTTATAAACAAGTAACTTAGTCATTTCAATTGAATTATAAAGACTAGAAAGAGGTAAAGAATAAGATTTCATAAATATATTATCTGTATTTTAAGAGTTGTTTGTTCAGATTAACCAACATCTGAGCAACCTCCTATGAAAGACACTTATTCACTAGTTAAAATGAGTCTAATCAGCACATTAGGAGAACAGCACAGTAAGGTCTCGTTCTGTGTAAAGTCGATATCTTTCGGACAACCGTCATTATAGATGAGATGACATCTAGTACTTCTAGACAAGTTGTACTTTCAGATGCGAGTTTTTCTTTCATTGCGAAAACTGTAATCGAATGGATCGAAACGAAATTCGAAAAACGTGAGAATGTTTATTCTTTGAGATGGCGAGATTTCTAGAATCCATTAAATTAAAATTCTAGATCCATTAAAACATGAAAAAACGATTTATAACAGTAGTCAGACACACTGCCAAACTCCAAATTTTGACTATTTCTAACGAAAATCATTCGAGCATAGAGAATCGATTCTGAATACAACAGATCTCTTCTGGTTTGCTCATCACTAGTAACCATGCATGTTAAAAAAGGAGTTCTGACAACCGTCATACATACACAAATCCAAAAAATTTTCTAGACGTTGTTTATCATTGTGCTTGCTAGTTGTTAAAGTCAATGGATTATCCGTGAATATGATGTTCTTGCAAACAAGTCAACTCAGAGTTCACGTCATCATACTATAACTTCCCCGCAACTGTTACATCCAACAGCTGCCAATCATAAGCTTGGAGTATATTTCGTACACTGGATCATATACTGATTCAGAGAAGAATTTTCTATTCTAGATTAGATTCCTACCACAAACCATTTATCATATTAACGCTCTAACCTAACAGTTCTATCTTTCTTCTGATTTCAGATTTTTGTTTAAAGCTTATAAATGAGTAGCATTATAAAAATATACTGGTTGATCAACGTATTTGTAATTCACACTTCAATCAATGTACAAACCTTCATAGATGAGAAAAGCAAGCAACAGGTAGAAGATAAGTGAGCCCCAAATGACAAAGTGATTTATGGCTGTCCAGTAGGCGGTGTCAAAAGCGATTTGTCCGGTCACAACCACAATCAACGCTGTGAACGTCGTAAACGCCAACGTTGAGTAGTCGTCAAGATCCTTACCGTTATAAGCGACACCATTCAGTAACGCTCCATAAGGAATGAAAAAGATTACCAACGAACTGAAATATACATATTATAATCCTATTGTTCAAACGCGATAGAAAAAAATGCCATAGGAAAAAAACGCGATGGAAAAAAATGAAGTATGAAGTAGAGCAAATGAATATTTATGGCTGTACTGCAAGTTCTTATTCGACAGATAAAAAGTATTTGTTAGTATTCAGCAAGCATTACGAATATTGAAGGATTTCAGTGACGACGTATGTTGAAAAATCCGTTGTCATGTTAAACCTCAAGCAAACAATGTTCATGACGAAAGAATATGTTTGTGATGCATCATCTATGACTAGAGGAAGAAATATCTTGTAGTATTCAAGCTATGTTCATCTACGTTGTGAAGATAGATATGATGAACGACACAGTACTTAACTTTATCCGGAAACGAGTGGCTTCAAAAACAGCATCCAAGAACATCCACACTAGTTAAAAGGGCAAAAAAAATCTAACGCTACGAGCCCATGTATTCAAAACCACTGCTCTTTCCACCTTAATGTATGTTTCGAAAATTTGAATGTTAGGTAAATGAATGTGAAGAATTGATCGACCCAATCAAACGTGCCATGGAAAGACGGATGTCAGGCGTTCCTTCTATCATGCAAATGAGAGATGGAATCCGAAATGTCGACCGATTGTAGACGCAGTAGTGCATGTCATAGTATCGAAGAGCACTTGGTTCAGACACGAGATACGCATGATGATGACCGATTCACATCAATTGTAAGCAGTTGTATTTCATCGCACATCAACACATACTACAGACTACCAGCACTATGGTCAGACCAAAAAAATAACGCCAAAAATTTGAGATTATCATAAGCAAGTCACAGATTCCAAAATTTTTCAGTAGTTTCTCTTAAACAACAGAATACCAATAATATCATCGATGAATTGTAATGTACAACTGATGTTCAACATGTGCATGCCAGTACTGTGACAGAATTGCTTTAGATTATTTCCATTTGTTGCATTCTTAGACTTCTCAATACTTATCACAACAGAAGATTTCGTGTGAGTTCGTGCAGTGGAATGCATAAACTAAAACATATTCAATGACTTTCATCAGTGTGATTCATGACAAATCATTTCGTCTCGACTTGGTATTTATCCGTTTTCTCTGACCCTCATCTTTTAAGCAAAAAGAGACTTATCATCATTTTCGAATCTCCGTCCCAACAGTGCACAAGCAATACAATAATCGTCTCCCATTTGCATCCCACTAATGATTTTCATATGTCGTGTTTATCTTAATGCTTGCAGATCATTGATACTTTCTCATGAGCTTATACCCTCTTATCATCATGAACTTGACCTGTTTACGATGATATTTTGTCTAAATGAAGGTTTAATTGCTCAAGTTTGAGGTTAATACAACAACAGACTGCAACGTTCATAATATTCGACCAACGAATGAGTCTAATAAAGGGACAACATAGAAAATCTCCAGATAATATCCAAATTTTAGCTATATTACTGTTATTTCGTTTCGTCTTTGTAATCAAGAAGAATATGAACCAGAAGAGAAATATGAAAGTATTGATAAAACTATGTGAGGGCTAATTCGAAGAGCCGCAGAGTTTCCCTCACTAGTATGTGAACGTTCACTGCCCGTGATTTCAATTTAATGAAACATTGACTTACATGTTCGTAGCGAACAAACGGACAGTCGGATGCTTGTCATGGACTAATAAGAGGCTCATAGACGCTGTCATATACAGGACGAACTATTGATAATGACATTGATAAGAAGAAAACGAAACAAATCGAGAATGTTATGGAATTTATTTGCCGCCTCACGAAAAACCAGTATTTTCATAGATAGAAAAAAATAAATTTTAGAAAAAAACAAAGCCCGATGCGAACATGTCAGATTTTGTACGTTCGACCTACCTGAACATGCCATGAAGTACTGAGTATGTAAATATCCTCATGTTGAAAAAAAGATTGAACTGTCCAGGAAGGTAAAGTTTTGGATATCTGGAAAACTCACATTACATGAGAAAAAAAAGCAACTTCCACATACTGTAGGCTGTAATGGTCATCAATGTCCTGATCGAGAGAACCCATCGCCAGTACAGGGAGAGCTGTGAAGAACATATTGTAGCAGGCGATGAACACAGCGTCGAAAACAGTCTGGAGAACAATTTTTGAAAAACTCAGAGAAGTAGAACAAATCTACAGTAAGGTATGTACAAATGGAAAGAAATAAGTGAAATTTGCCATAATGTGATTTGGTGAATTTAATGCTGAGATACTGATGATTGCAACCTCGAAATACCTCATAGACTCACTCCAATTAGGCCAAGTATCAAAGATTCAAGTAAACTGTATTCTTTTGCTTGTGCGAGATTGAGCGATTCTTCCAATACTTCCACAGTTTCTATTTTCCAAATGAGTCAAGTCCAAATTTGAGTCGAACTCACTTCAAGAATGCAGCTAGCATTATTATTTGTACTATGTGCTGCACTGTTCATTTAAAGTTAATGGAATAAGATCTGCTTTGGTACGCTTCATCACTCCCACTCGTCTACTTTTCATGAGAATGAAGAAAGACGATATCCATAGTTGTGAGATGGCCGCAAAACTCGGAGCCTCAGGCGGGACTCGTACCCGCACTTACAGACATCCGTTCTGCCGTACTTTCCATTACACTACCGAGGCCGTTGCTCTGCGACCACTCAATGCTTCACTTATATCGTCTCAAAAGTTCTGTCTGTCAAAATTTGACATTTCAGTGGTACTAAAGTACTTTTTAGTCACAAATGATTAATAAAATATTTGATATTCAATACATTTCACATGTTTACTAGAGCATTAAAAGGGAAAGCCATCAAAAAGGTGAGGTTCTGGAAAATGTTTAGCACGATGGACTATGTTGACACAATCAATAAGATCATCTAAGTATGATAAGAGTACAACTATTCACTCTGTCTCATATTTAGAGCCACTAATCAAACATTCGATTCTTTTGAGGCAGGAGCGTTTGTGGGAGCGATGAGCAGCCGAACAGTTCTCGTTCCATGCATAAACATTATTAGTGAAGGTTTTACTAATGCATCAAAACTATTCACAGCCACTTTTAACGAGGTCATATAAAGACCAAAATGGAATGACGTGAGAATAAGAACAGGTTTTTTGTAACTTCACAATCTTTGCTCCACTGATCATATTTTTCTAATAACAGTGGACTTTAGTCAATAAAAATAAATGATCGACATTGCTTGATACAAAATTGGAATGCAGTTAAAGTTGAAGGAAACGATGTTTATGAAGTAGGAAGGATATCTAAGAATGCTTGACTTAGGTCTAGTCAGTCATGAAAGACACGATCGACGATAGAACCCTAGATTTCTGTAGAAGGAGCTGAGAATCCTATGATACATGCAACAGAACTAAGAATGCAATGAGAACAACAACCACCGTTGCCGAAATTCGAATTCAACTTCCGGAAAGTGCTTAACCTTTCTCAATATAAGTCACGGAGACATTACGCAAGTAGAAGGAAAGATAACTAGAAATCTTCCAATCATTCATCATGATATTGGATGTTATCTCATCACGCAAGAAACAGGAAAGAATTCAAAATTCGAATCTACGTCATCGATTAAGGATTAGATCAAACTCACAACTAAGCACGCACGTTTTGCTGTTGGAAATTAAGTAGGGCCGAAGAAGTGATGTGTATAAACGATGGCTGATAGACTTGAAGTGTTATTGATTGGTTCTAGTTAACATTCAATGAACTACACGAAGATCAATATTCTGATGATCAGATTTCTTCACATGCTGGAGAATTTTCGCCTGAACCATACTCAGATAGAATGCCATTTTTGCAGAACATCCTCTCTAACGCTTTTTGTCAATTGAGTAGCTACCTATGTGACGCTATGGGAACACGTTGATAGCAGATTTTTCCTTTCTCATTTCTTACTATTCTTAATGTACACAGCATTACCAAACCTATTCAATTAGTTTTCTGTATTTCCTACAGCATAGGAGGAAGAGGCCAACATTAGGAACTAGTAAAAGACAAAAAGTCTCAAAACGTTTGTTCTTTGCTCTCTTCAAGTTACAGTTTTCTAACTGTTCGTATTCTTTAACTGCAGAGAGTTTTAATGTGTGTAGTGAGTGAATTTTACGGATTTAGACAATGTGATCCTTTATAACGAGCAAAACGAGTGAATAATGCATACCTGAGCTGAGTATCCACAGAAAAACGAATACCAGAAATGCGTTAGAGTGAACGCGAAATTTTTGTAGAAAAAGTACCGAAGAAATTTTGCCATTCGAATATAAGACCATCTTAAATGAATATAATATACATTGTGATATGTTTATTATTATAGCGGTAAGTATCTTACCGTCCGTGCACCAGTAAAAGACGCTCCAAGTACTTAAATTGCCCTATTGAGTAGTCTGACGCCAAAACAGCTTGCATTCCTTCCTGACCTATGGATGAAATACATTTGATAATGAGGAAAAATCTTCACGAGATGTATTTCTGGTACATGCCTGAAATACCGACTCCTATATGTGCGGTTTTGATCATCGACACGTCGTTAGCTCCGTCTCCAACAGACAACGTTACAGCTTTTTTGTTCCTCTTCACCAGATCGACGACTTGAGCTTTTTGAAGTGGCGTCACTCGACAACAGATAACAGCCTCAAATATTATACTGTTGTGATCGATGCGTATAATCGTAACTCACATCATTTCCTCCGCATATACTGCTAGGCTTGGGCTTCTTTTTTTTCAAAAAGTCTTAGGTTTTCCAAAAATTTTTCACATTTAAATCAGTCTTCAAAAACAATTGAATGGTACACGCAACACCTCAAATGTACCAGTCATTAGGAAGTTAGTAGTTTTATTTGTTCTATTACGAGTCCATTTTTATAGAATAATCTAAAACTATAGATATATATCAAAATATATGAACACAACACTTTATCCTATAATTTTCTGAGGGAGCATATTTTCGTTTGTAGAGCAACAACCGGAATGCTATGGTGTTTAGTTGACATTTGTATAACAAAGTAACAAATCGATCAGCTGAATTGAAATGGTCCGATCGATTACGATGTTCCGAAACTAATTTAAACCTCTCTGATATTCACATATCCGATATTGATCATGATCAAATTTTACTCAGTAAATGAAAGGGAATATCAGAATGTTATCATCAAACACTCAACGATTCCTCACACAATTTAATACGAGGGAAATAGTTCACAGTACCTGATTCCTGTTAAATTAGCCTATTAATTATGTAAATAGAACTCACTGTGCACATAGTAGCGATTTCAAGAAAGAGTCGCTCAAGTCGTTCGTCAAGAGCGAAACTCAGTGAGTCACCGTTTATCACCAGCGCTACACCACCTCCTTCTCCACCTCGGACTTCAATTTTGGAGCGTTGTGCATGCACTACTAAATATTTATGTGGTATAAATTCTATACTTTTATTTTTTTTATATTATCAAAATGTTTGTTATGCCATTATAATACTACTTATAACGATGACTATGATTCAATTCACACTGTAGCACTCGTAGTACAACCCAATCAATAAACCTTTTCAAAACTGTGGCAACAATAATTATATATTATAAGTCTTTAGCACTCAATAAGCCTCCGTGAGGTGCTCGAGTGACCCAGATGCTTAAATACATAGCTCGTTTGAATCTTTTGATTTCACACTATCGATAACATTCGACGTTACGGATCGCAATACTTTAAAAATATTCTACAATGAATGATAAAGGTTTTGTAAATCTTTTTAAAACATTAAATATATAGTTTCTTGATTTCGTAACATATGGACCAGAAGCTTTATGGTATACATATTTTCTGAAATTCATAGTAGTTTCGTTATTGGACTTGAAATAAGCCTTATGAAAAATCGATATAATAGAGATTGTTGTGATTTCTGCAGAATAGTGGAGAACGTTCTTCCGTAAACAACAAATTCTACAAAAATAAAGAAAAGAATTATCATATTTAAATCGTTAATGATAGCATATAACTTGATGGTCGTTTGACAAACACACAGTAGCGTTCATTCGGTCATATGAACTAAAAGAGGAACGTCTTTCATCTAACGGAACCGACGTTTGACCTTGGCAATGGAATATTTTCAGTAGATGAAAATAGTACGACCCACTGGTTTCAACAGCAAATGCATTATCCAATTCGAGCAAAATTCTCACTAGCAGACTCATTAAAAGTTTCTTAAGCCTATGAAATAGATTAATGAAAGACCTGTTGACATGATGCATAGCATAAACATAACAACTGGATAAGATATGAACACTTGATTACTTATTGAGAACCACCTTAGCCAATTTAAAAGGATGGAATGGAATGTGATATTGACTCAAAATCTTTCCCTACATCATTATGGAAAGGAACTTTGAGGGCTATTACAATGAAAGCTCGCAACAAAATGATTGGTCGGTTAGCAGAATCGCTGAACTAAAAGGTATTTTTACCAGTTAAAAAATGCTTTAGAACATGTTGACAACGACAAAAGCACGATTGCAATCACCAGTTCCATCCATCGTTCCCTAAATGATTGCCTTCAGAAGGCTACCTTCACAATCCGAACAGATAAATAAGCACATAAACCATTTTCTTTTGCCTTCAAAATTTTTACATACTATAGAAATGAAAAATAACAAATTTCATGAATATCGATTAGAATAGTGATGACAGCATCTATAAATGTGAGTATTCTTAGAATCCGCTCAGCTTCCTTTTACTTCTGTAGCTCTTCTTCCTCTTGCAAAGTCAGTGCATTTTATTAGGATTCTTAGCCATAACACACTATGAATTGAGGTAAAAGCTATTATATATGCTACACAGTGGAACGATTGAACAAATCGTATTTCTTACAGCAGTAGAAGATGTCAGTACAAAAAAGAGTCGATGATGGTGCGATTAAATTTACAGAGTTGAAATTTGAAGAAGAAGAAGAAAAATCGCTGTGCCAAGTGATCGATTCAGTTACAAATCTCATTGATGTTTGATTTGTTTTCAATATTTTAAAGTCGGATAATGTGGACGACAGTGACGTCGACACAAGTTAGAGTCGAATTGAAAATGGTCTTTTCAGGGAATCAGCTTGAATAGTTTGACCACATCAATAAATTTCGAAACATGTTTATTTTCGCACCACTTTAGCAAAAAAAGATTTCAACTGCCTTAGAAATGGACATTTTGCGCTGTTCGTTGCGTTTCGCTTACGAGATTTCATAACAGTTTTATTTACTAATAAAAAAAATAAACACCAGAAATGATTTGTCGAGGTAGTTATTCCTAACAGATGAGAGCTTTGCAATGAGCTTGTTGAAGAGCACATTTCTTGAAAAATTAGTATGATAGAAAAGGTTATTGGTTATGGCAGAAATCCATCGATCGATAAGTCACTGCGGAAAGCACTCATCAATAATCGATAATAGACATCCAGTATGATGAAATGTGAAAATCGGCCTGCATTTATTGATAGTAAACAGAAAAATTTCAGCGGTCATAATTTTACCAGTGTAATTTATTACAGGTGAAAAAATGTCTCTACGAAAGAACACGGCACAATTTTAGCCAATAACTCGATATTTATCATACTGATTGTGTACTCACTTCCAAAAGTCATTGTAGATTGCTGCCCATCGCTATGGATCGTTTCAATCTCTACACGACGAGGTTTTTGTGACTCGGTCAACTAAACGAGTAAATTTTTAGCACTTCAGCAAAAGTGCCTCTTCCACATGCAAATAAAGAAGCCATAAAAAATGGAAATTTTCAAATCCGAACACAGACAATCGTTAACACGTTCAATTGTTTCATTCGTTAACACGGTTAGATGCATTTGTAGCCGTTAGTGAACTCGTCATGCTCAGTTGATATCGTAACAAAAGTTACACATTGGTATTCGAACGGATAAAGCTGAAAGCTGTCTAAACACTAAGCAACCCTGATTATTTACTAGCAATCCCACCAGGGTTAACAGCTTTTCAGATGAGTTAAGTTACTTTCAGTCAACAGCTTTCATCATTATCCAGTGAGTAGTATATTGACTCATATGCAATGTTTTCCTGCTTACAGCTTCTTGTAGTCTAACTTGGGGCATATTTTCGAAGAAAATCTTGTTGGAAATATCAGTTTTTTTCCCTTACTTTTGTAGCTTACACATCAGGAATACTCATAGAGATGTAAAATGTTGGATTCGAATACCAATGTAAAGTAAAAACGAAAGGGAATGATGCCAGGCTGATATACCATCTCATCCTCCTCAAGACTGGCTATGACACTTCGTATATACTCATCTACTGTCCTATCTCTAACGAATGGACGTTGAAGTCGCTAATCGGAAAAGGAACACCATTTAAAACATACGAAAAACACATGTTGATATACCTCAAAGATCATGACATACTGTACTGGCAAGCGACAACAGCTTAAGAATTGTATTAATTCTACATTTGCAGTACATCAGAGCGTAGCAAACAATTCAAACTCATTACCAACCATAATGCTATTCATGATCCTGTCGAAGGTGATCTTAGTGTCTTTTAGTTGCACTTCAACTTCAGAATGTGTCTGTCCATCGATCACCACAATTTCTTTCATGTCGTCCGTAAGTAAACGGCATGAATATGCAATATTTATTGCCGTTTCCTAAATGCTGTGAGAGAAATAAAATATTGCCATTATTAAAACACTATAAGAAAACATAACATAACAATATATGATACATTGAATTGGTTTCCGTTTCATTATTACCTAATTAATGTATATTATACCTCATATGTACCTCATATTTCACCAACTACAACTGAAATTTTTGAAAAAAGTTAGGAATAAAGAAAATATGTTGCTTGATTCAAAGGCAAGAATCAAAACAATGAGTACTTTTGATCCAAGAATCCTCAACAGATTAAGAAATCAAAATTGAAAAGAGAATATACCGATTGTTGAGATATAACGATGGTGCCAAAATGTAAGCAGCAGTTCTCAGTAGAATCTTTTACCTACCGTTTTATCGCCAGTAAGTACCCATATCTTGATGTTGGCTTCGGCAAGACGAGCGATTGTTTCCGGTACGCCATCCTGCAGTTTATCCTCGATCGCAGTACCACCAATTAACGTCATATCTTTATAGAATAACGTTCAAACATGCAGTACTTACTTTATGATGCTATATAAGTAGTAGAACGAACTATGAGGTTATCCAAAAACTTGGAAGAAAAATAAAACTGAACCTTTTTCCATCTCCTCATAAATCATTTCGAGTCTCTTTTCACGATTATGCATATCAACGGTCGCTTCATGGTATCGTTTCTGAAATTCGTCTCAAAATACATTCGTATAATATTTTAATATCTATGAACAGGAATTCTTTATTGTATAGAAAGTATTTACTTTTGAAAAAATAATAAGTATCTCTCAGCACAAATTCTGCTGCCTTCTTTTTGTTCCTAATTATTAAATGGTATCATACGATAATTTCTTATGAATAAGATTAGAAGAAAAAAAAGTAGTTATATATTTCTATTAGAGTTTGTGAAAACATTAATCTACGCTTGTGTTGGAAGAATTTTTTCTTCGTATATAAAAATAAAAAAGTGACCATCCAATCTTCAAAATAGTCTTGTTCAATGTCTTTGTAAGCCAAACATAACGTCCGCAGACCGATGTTGGCGTAATCTGCCAGATGGGATTTGGTGGAATTCAACAATAATGGAGATGTTGACGATTTAAGCCTAAATACGCAAGCCTGATAAATTCGAAATCAATAAACAAGATTTGTTTTCCTGTTGTGCGAATTAATCAACCAGAAAAAATCTTGTGGTTTGACGCTTGTGCATCAAAATTTCATAACTGATCCTTATAAATCACAAGATAGTGAACCACGCGACATTGAGAATTCAATTTTTTGTCGCAAACACACCGATCTGAGGCGAATCGGACAAATTCGAGTGCCTTTGCTCATTTATTTTTTGAGTTTATTCGAAATGGCGTACCTCTCCATTATCATCATGTCCGCTCCTTTGCAGTAGAGGCGGATTAGTCCTTCAGAATTCCGTGTTATCACCGACATTCTTTTTCGTTCATTGTTGAAATCCAAAATGCACAACAACTCGTACACCTTAAAGTGTACGAAGATGTCATCAAATCTCTTATAACTCCACTACCTCTTTCATATTACACAACCTATCGTCAAAGCCAAGACAGAAACGAATCACGAATGTTTTCTACTATTTGAAAATTGTTGCAAGAGGTCACTTTATACTGAGTGATGACTTGACATCAAATTAAGTTTCTAGTGAAAATCCGATTTGAATTCTTCTTCTTGAATTTTAATGGAAAACTAAATGTTCGCAAGTGATTTTCTAAAAGGTTTTTTTCCTGAGAAAAAAATGGCCTTATAATAATTCATAGAGGATATTGGGAATATGAAAAATCTCGTGATTTCATGAGAATACAGACCTCTTCCTTGCCTAAAACTTCAATAGTAATCGACTGAGGCGTTCTTCCACGAAACACGTATCCGAAATTCCTAGCAGCAGACGTCAGCGCAGCTTCATCAGGTGATTGCGCCTGGTAGACGAGCCGTCCTTTATCTCTTTCAGGCATCACAGTATGGCATAGAGCTAACAGTCGCCAAAACTCGGTCACCTAACGATATTTCACAATCAAATACTTTTCTCGAGGAAAATTATTTCTCTTCGCGAACAACGTGTTCGAGAATATAGGTTGTTTCGTATACATTAGAGCTTTTCATTTACAGTACAGTCATACAATTGATATGTGTGTACTAAATGAGTTATAAGCTGTTCAGCAGCAATTCATTCATGTAACTGTTTCATTTTTTTTGTGATAAAGTGTTGACCTAAATCTTAATGAATGCTGACAATTGAAAAAAAATGTATGATATAGTCCTAGTCCAGAAACGGTATAAACCGTTCCAGGTGAAACATGAGTGAAATAGGCAAAATAAAAAAAACAAGATAAAACTGTATATTACTTAGAGAAATAATGAAATAATAAGAAATAGAAATACTTGAAGAAGAAAGCACTATAAAAATTCGCTTAACAGAAACATAAGAGAATGCTTTTTTCATACTAAAATGGTTGACAGAAGCAATTAAACGTACGTCACTCACTGAAACAACTGAGGTATTCGATTAAATACAATACTAATTCGTCAAGTTTTTCAATAATTTTAAACACAAAATCATTGACCTAGTAATAATTGCATTGTAAAACGTTTCATATAAATGCTTTTGATAACCTGACAGTACAAACAATAACGATCCGGACGGAACTCACTTCGTTTACACCTTTTTTTGTGTCCTCAAGTAGCTTGGTATCGTAGAATTTAAATGACTCTTCATAGTGTGCGTTCCATGAAAAATCAATTGATTTTGTTTGCTGAAAAATAACTCTGAAAAAGTTTGGACAGTTGGTAGGCGGCTACATAATGCTAGATATGTAGAAATAAAAGCCAAAGAAGATCTCAGATCTATTTGTCTTAGTGAAGGCATTCAATCGATTGAGGAATGCTTTCACAAGCTTTTCGTATGGTAATTATTGTACTCAGTAAGTTCTTTCTTTTAATTTGCATAAAGACTAATCATCCAAATGAGAAAACTTCATGCAAGAAACGTTACGCTGAATAGTAGAGCTTCTAGCGTTCTGTATTTACCGGTGTGATTTCCATCATTTCGCCACGTGCATCGACCAAATCTCCATAACTGATACCATTTATTGTGCATTTGTTGAATGTCATAATATTTCTTGTTAACGTGCCCGTTTTGTCACTGAACACGTATTGTACCTGAATTAAGCACCGTATCTGAGCTCATCAGCTGTTCAGTAAATATTACCTACTTGTCCGAGTTCTTCGTTGAGTGTTGTCGTATGCGCTCGAGCTGGAATACCTTTGTCGCCGTTTTCGAAGTACATCTCCTGATCGTAGTTGATCCACATCGAATGAATAAATCGAATAATCTCTACACTGAATAATTTAATAAAATCAACTACGGTTCAACAACAATACAGCTTTGATGTGCTAGTGATCATTCAAATAATTGTCATAAAACAAAAAAGTAATAATTAAATTACTAAAAAAGGCTTCAAATCATACAAAGCAATAAGCATCAATTCTTTTTTGGGTGAAAAATTAGTAAGTGTAGAATTATTGAGATTTTTCAGATATTTTATATTTCCAAAATGCTGAGTTTCCAATGAACTAACCGCCTCGACACAGGTGGTGTGGTATTCGTAGGATGTTCATTTCAATATGGAAAACGTAGCAGAAGCGGTCAAATAGAAAGAATACAGTGTCGAAAATTTCTGAGGGAATCACCTAACAGCGCGATTAGTGCAAAGACCAACAATTTTCTCAGAAACAGATCAGTGCTTCATTCCGGTCATAAGCTACTTCCAGTCATAAGCTGCGAAAAATTCAATGTGATTTCCGAAGAAAAGCAAAACTATTCGTGTATGACGGAGACATTCTTAACAACAAATTTTGCACACATAACAAGGAAAGAAAGCAAGATCTGATTGAAAACTACAACCTACTCACTGAAGAAGTTTCATGCTTTTTGATAACGCCTCAGTCTCTGTGAGACGATATAGCTCCCGTCCCTCAAACAAGAACAACTTATCTCTGTTACCAATGAGAAGATGCTTGGAAAAAAGGAAGAAATTTAGGTTAGACCGAGCTGCAACACACTGAACGAAGCTGGTAATATACACCTGAAGAACATTTTTGCAAACTGACTTACTTCGGTGTAGACAAAACGAGTTTTCAGAAGTAGCACGATCTTCCCTTAAGAAATGTCGTGAAGATTTAACTATTTGCAATGTTTCGCCATCCGTGATTTTAAGATGATGGCACAATCACAACATCCCGCCATGATATGAAATCAATAGCAAAAAAGTGTTATACAGATCTTTTCTGTTCCATAATCCCGTTGTCCGTTTTATCAAACCGCTTGTGATCCCACTATTTGAAGTAGAAAGGCAATAGAGGACATGAAGAAATCCACAGCATCGGCACTTTATAACAATACTTCTTATTTACTTAGGACTAAAGACCACAAACTACATGTACTTTACGCAGCATAATGATTTCAGAAAGAAAAATCCCAGACCAGTGGAAGACATTGCCAATAGTCACCTTTTGTAAAAAGGATCTTTGCAACTACAGTCTGTTGTGCTTGTTTAGTGTACTCCCTATGTTACTCAAAAGGATTATCTTATGGCGCATATGAAATATCTTGAATTAGGCACAACCAGAGAACAAGTAGGATTCAGAAAATCATTCGGTTGGGTTAGGCATAGCCAAACTATGACAAGGAACGAGATAGGAGAAGGAAAGCGGCATGTGCTGCATATGGAACTCTCAAGGATGCTATGGTACAGCTGACACACACGTGCTCATCCTGCATTTCAACAACGTTAAGAAAATTCACAGAGCGTTTGAACCACATATTTAAGAGTTTATCGGAACTCATAGCCTATAGCTGGGTTGCAAAGCAAAGACTTTTGAAATATATCCTATTTTTAAGATCCAGGAAAATAAAAAAAATATATTGTTAAAGAAACACAGATGGGCCTGTCATTCAGTAAGAAGATCAGATGACAGATGGACGAAAAGAACTGCGGAATGGACTCCAAAAGAATGTAGCGATGGCATAAATAATGACGGAATTTCTCGTGGCAAACGTTATCCATTTGTAGCTGCAGATGGTTGCGATTATGGATTATTGAATGGCTTTGCGTATGTCACTACGTTTGAAGAACACCACCACCGTTGACAACAATCACGCAATAGTGAAACGAATGAAAATTATGCTGGAGTCGGGATTTAGAAATGAACTAAAGTGAAAACTGGTTTCCCATTATCCGAATATATACAAGTCAATCAAAAATCTCAGACGGGATCTCAAGAGACACCTACAGATATCCTATTCGGTGTAATGATACCGACTGTCTTTTAAAGACTTCGTTTTGTAATCGCGCAATTCCTATATTATACGTTATACTTCTAAGTGGATATATTAGCAGCACTCTCCCGTTATCAGGTTTGATCCAGTGAGCCAGTACCGGCGTTGAATGGAGGATGATAAATGTGAAACTCGAGGTATAGTCTTTCAAGTGCCTTACGTTACAAGATTTTTAATTGGCTCAGCATTGACGAGAACAAATTACACAAATATATGACCCTACAACCTGTTACAGCTATTATATTTGATAAGAAAAAAAAATGAATAATGAAAGATTATTCCTCAAGTAGTCCATGCATGGTTTTTTATGCCTTCAAATTATGGACGTAAAGAAAATTTGTTCGTACCTAACGTATAATGAAATCGGAACAACAGTATTCAACAGAATCACATAGGAAAAGAACATCAGAAACGAAATGACGGCGATTTGTTGTGAACCTAAACTAAAACTCAGTTGACTCCATTGATAGTACCTCAAAGAATAAAAGGTTATTTTTGCTGTTATTCACACATTATGGTACCATTAAAGCCCCATAGAACTCTTATATTCCTCCCAACAGTACTCATTATAGAATTTTCACTTCAATTTTGCATAGAAATTCAGTTAAGCGATCGCAATTCTTGTCACTCGAATAAGAAGAAAAGTTGTTCACTTGTTGCATAAAATTAATAGTATAAAGCAGAGCTACAAAAGTAAAAACTAAAATATTTGCCAAAAAAACAAGAAACAAACCATATCCAGTTTATTTTAGAACGGTGGGCAGAACAAATTTGGCTCATACAATGGACTCACATTACTCATGTTTATGCAAGCGAAACAAAACTAGTGAGAAAAAAAAATAAAACAAAAGTGAAAAGCCTAAGGGAATCCAACAAGATTCTTTTTTTATTGCAATCTTCATAAACGGTTTCAATCTATCATCGTAGCAGGAAGATGTTTCTAGGATTTTTATTTGAATATGAGGCCCTGCCAAAAGGTTGAGACAGACCTACCAAGAACCGACACCCCCTTGATAAAAAGATGAAGCAAAGACGTACCTCTTTTCTGATTAAGGTGGTTCACTATGGTGAAAATACGAGAAAAGCTTCAGCTAAGATGATTTCACGTTTCCAAGATTTGAAGGCTACTTCAGCATATAAATTTCCACCTTTTCTTCATGCAAGGTTCTACTGTTTTGGACGTCGAACGGTAAGACAACCGATGAAAAGTGATCAAATCTTGGTGTGAATAAAGTCAGTGGAGAAAAGACAAAATGAACGCTCCTAATACACGACGTGAAGAGTTTCTCTTACACTACACCTATAACTCCTGAACAGTCTCTTGTGACGCCGACCTTTGCACACCTCTTGAGGCTGCTTGCCACATCAAATTTCATATGTTTGTCCTCTAAGGGTACAAAGCAAAAAGACCGGCCTACCGTTTCTAGACGGATGGCAGAATCGGCAGGCCTTGAAAGCGGCCAGGAACCTGATTTGGACCTGCGTCACTGTGGAATCTTTACCTCTGCATCGCAGCGCTTCCCGTCTCCCACGCTGTAGATTGGAAAAAGAAGAATGAAATGATGCTCCTGGCACCAACTAGTGCTATATATATTCATTTTTCAAGAGAACGGAAGGTCGTTGATGAATTTGGGAGTCACCTAACCTAACCAAGTGCCTCTCTAATGCACCAGTGGTACTCGGTTTCTGTACCTCAACAGAGCTCCGCTTTCTTGAAACATAACTCCAATTCATCCATAAGCTGAGAAAGATTTCTCGTCATCTTTAAAGGAAGGAAACTCATTATCAATAACATGCTTTCATATAATTATTATATATGGAAAAAACCCGACCGGAGGTTCCAAGCTTAAAATCTGTGGCGACCGTCTAGTTTCTTAAATAAGAATAATACAGCTCCATTATCACTAAGGGAATGCTCAAAAAATGAAAGAAAATAAGGCTTAATCCTGCTGTAACACATATAACAATGCTGATAATAAATACTAGCTGTAGATCATATTTTTACTTCGATATAGAAGAAAATGTTGTCAGAAGTAACGCGAAAACGACCGACTCTAAAGAATTATTAAATTCAAGCAAATACATAGCTCATTATACCAGCCGATTAGGTGTTCACTACTGGACAGTACATTACACCAGTGTATTCTTTGTCGTACGTAGAAATGTCTGCTAAAACGACCTGTGCTTTTATTTGAATCAATTTAGATCCAAGAAAAGTGTTATCTAGCGATTTTGAAGACATTGGTGGTAATGTTTTGCGGTTCAGATTGGGGAAGATGATTCAGACTTCAGACATGCAAAAAAATATATTCAGTTTCTATAGAATATTGGATGCATTGCAACAAATAATTTTTCAATGAATTATCGTTTGATCGTTTTTATGAAAGATCATATGTGTTCTTAATCATCAAGATTCGACGTATACTCTGACTGAGGGAATAATGATGCTTAATATTCCCAGTCGAGTATCTATATTCTGTACCTCATTCCACAAGACGCCTGGTAAAACACACTGGATGATCTTTTGAATGTCAAACAGAGCCCATCTTTTGCTACATATTGTGAATCTCATTAGTGGGTATTTTACAAGAGATTAATTCAAATAAGGTTGTACTTTTCATAAGCTTTTGACTTTTTCGATAGCAATAGCACGTGCTGTGAGTCATTGTGGCACCTCCATCACTGCGTCACTGCACCCTTATTTTCCTGAAAACCAATGAGAATATTTGATTTGATTAGAAATTCTATACCGTGTTGCTGTCGATTTGGCACGATGTCATCCCATGGGAGATAAACGGTAAACCATCGACCAGTTGTCCATTCCCACACCCCACATAATACCGTACAAATCAAACACATCGCAATCAGAAACAGTACGATCTGAATAACTCACTTCACATCTCATGAGAATATTGTGTTCAACTTAGAAGACAATACTTTCTGATGCTTTTTAATTTTTAATTATATTTTTTTACATCTTCACACCCATTACATATAGAAAAGGGCACTTTAAAATATTGCCAAAAGGTGTTAAAATACCAAATTAATTGAAATTTTCCTAATTTTTTCTTTAATGTGACCATTGTCCTGTTGAGTAGAAGAGAATTACTCACACCCATAATGAGGATATTAAGAAAGCGATCAAGACTGGTCCTCTTCAGCTTTGACTTTCCAGAATTCATCATTAATTTTGTGTCTCTCCCAGCAAAAATAACAAGGCCATAGCACCTTAACAATGAACTTTTCTCTCTGATTATTTACATTAGACATGAATAAAAGAACAAGGATAGTAAAACCACCATCTGGTGTTTTTCAGTATGCATCCTCTCAAGAGGATGTTTTCATTGGTGATAGGCAATTCTCTTCCTTGCCAGATCAGTTTGCCTTGAAACTTGTTGAGCCGATTGTTCGGTGCCTCGCAAATTATTTCGCCTAAAAACAGAAAGTTGCTCTCAATATGTCTCTTACGTAGTTTAAAAAATTGAGGGAAAAAAAATCAAAAAGCCAATAACTTCACAATTAAACACAGGAGCTCTTCCAAATGAACTAGTTTTCCTCATGTAAGCAATGAACATATAATGTGGATGATACTATTGTTGAGCTTAGTGGTTCTTCTGATCGGTCATATTCTATCGAACGAAAAATCATTGACAACGTCAGTTGGCCAACGTTGATTTTCGACTACATTCACGGCTAGTTAAACAGAATCTAAGCAATGGAGTGCTAGAAGTGGTAGAAGAATATGCATAATATGATAATTAGCACTCAAATGTCTTCCTATCATTTTAATGTATTCTATAGTTATGATAGTCATAGTTTCACAGATAAGCCATCAGATCAGATAATATATAATTTTCAATTATCTTAATGAGTTCTGTTTGAAAAGATGAAAAAGATGTATACAAATACATTATAACAGAATTTAACGAGTAAATAGATCCAAATGAATGGAGACTACTCAGTTAAGAAATTATGAGAATTAACCGTTGAAGCCACTAATGGCATCTAAGTCGTCTCCCATTTCGGCAGTGTCCGGTGTGGCACACCTCGTCTTCAAATTCGTCTCACCGTCCAATTCCATCGTTTCAATGTAGCAAATTCCATGCGGTTCCGAAGTCGACAACAATAATAAATCCGCCTGAAACAATACACTCTAGCAAACAAGTTTCACAGGAAACGCTTCACTTGAGTTATAACCGTTGCTGAATCATAACAGACACCAAATCGCTCGAGCTTTATATGTTACATTCAGAAAATATCGCATTAGCGAGAATCAGAAAGTAAAAGGCGATTTAAATGTTAATATATTAGTTCATCCAAGGATCTCCCTTCTTGGAGGATCTCAAGCGAGTTAGTTGCTAGACTAGTTGAAGCGAAACCAAGTAGCGGATAGAGGGTAAATCGCAGACCAAAAGCGACTACGCACTTGCATTAAGACGCAGATGAATTCAAGAATGGACTCTATGATTCTGCTTGATAGGTCGACTAACAACCTCTGTATGTACATAGTTACATATATATAAGCGGCGTACTTGTGCTTAGATCTAGGTATGGATTTTAACCTACAGGTCGATTCGGCGAGAAGCCGGCAATTGTACGACTAGGAATTACTTGGGAGGCGGTTATATATAGCCTTCAATAGACAAATTCTAGTACCCTTTAACAAGAAACTTTTTAAGCCCCCACAAAACGGCTCTGCAAGCTAGCCGTGGAAACAATCGAAAGAAACAGCAAAAGGGAATCTCATTGCCATGGTCGCGTAGCACGAGAGGCTTACGGTTCACGGAAGTCGTAGAGGTCTTCCAATTAAAACCAAGCTAGGTTGTCTAAATGCGAAAGGGCAAAAACACAACATACAACGCACTAACACTTGCATCAAAAACTTCCATAGAAGTCCTGATTCATGCTGAGAAAATTAAGAACGACATCATTGAGCTTGCCAAAATGAGAAGACGTCGGCTGCTAACTGTAGCTTATGACACTAGACATGAACTGATTACTTAAAAAAAACAAAAAACGACGCATCGGTCGCACAGGAAAGTTGGGCATGAACTTCCATTAATTTAGACAGCCGTTGACCCGTATCAGACGTTTGAAATTGAACGACGAGGTCCGATACCAGCTTTGACAAATTTTGTCGTCTATGACCCAATATAGTCCGATGTAGATAAAACTGAAGCATTCTGCTTAGACTGATGAAGTGCTACAGAAAAGACCACACATCCAAAAGGTCAATGTTGGCAATCTTAATGCTATGATTACCATAGAAGATCGTCACAATGAAAACTACGGACTTGAATGGAACTAACAGAGAGAGCGGTTATAGGAGTTTAGCATGATGCACAAGATGATCCATGGTAATTCACAATTTTGAGAGTATTTATCCGTACGATGGATGTCGGAGTATCCTTGAGATCCGACATGCCATTCCTTCGGTAAGAAATCGTATAGCTGCCGATCCAGACAGATCTATCGTCAGTTTTCATAAGAACACTGGTTAGTCTCTTCACACGCTACCTGTCAGAATGTAAAGTTACAAGTTAATAGAAGATTAGCATGACCATGTTGCAGCAAAAAAAAGGAACCGTCACGATGTTGGCAATCATCGCCCAATCTGTGTTTGTTGTCTATGAGCTTTTCACACATTATACTCAACAGCAGTGGCAAAACAGCGATTTAGCACGATGGACCATATTTTCACAATCACAAGCCCTTAAAAGTACTACAAGAGTATTTTAACCCACACTGTCTTACCTTCGTCGATCTCAAAAACTTCAGATTCTGTAGAGACAGAAGCAGTTATCAAAAGTTAACTATCCAAGCGTTTCCCATTCTACACATGAAGCTTCTTTGTAAGTTGTATGAAAACCTAACTCCAACTTAACTATCAAAACTACCACGTTCTCTTAAGATCTTATCATAAGAGTAAAAAAAGGAATAGCAATTCCTTTTCGCCAAAGAAATTAATAGATACTTTTAAGAATATCATGTAACAATGAAAATGGAACCATATGGGAATGGATATTAACGGTTGCCGATGCAGTTGTTACACCGAACATCAAGCAGCTGAAACAAATGTCAGCCGACTTCAACAGTCACTGTGGAGAAATTCGCCTCAAGTTGAGCCTTAAGAAAACGATGTTCATTTAGAACGGATACCTTTCTAACGCCCCATTCACGTTCTACAGAAAGCACATTTTAGAATGTTTGAGCTACGAGTATCTAGGTCAGAAATCAATAAGATTAACGACGTAGCGCCAAAGCTCAGCAAAAGGAAATGAGCGGAAAACATATAAGAGCATCGAGGTTGTAGTGAAGAGGACAAAGAAGACAAGGCTCCGAGTCCACCTCTATGATATAACGGTTTTCTCTGCCTTAACGTATGCATAGGAAACATGCTCAATACCAAAGCAGAATTAACGATTACTGAGCCCAACACAGCGCTCCATCGAAAGCATAATGCTTGACATTTCCTGTATCACACGTAAAAAACATCCGAAGTTGGGAATAACACAAGTGACCGTGGATCAGTAACACAAAAGTATACGCCAAGCTATAAAAGATTAGGTGGGTCTGACATGTGATGCAAAAAAGTGATGACTGATAGATAAATTAGACTTGAGTTAAACCTTAAGAAGGCTATGTTTATCAAAAACAAATGCGTTTCCCACGCCCCATTTACGCACGATGATTCCTTCTGCTTTAACTTATATCTCGGAAACTTGGATCAAATGTCAGAGAACAGTTGCAGACGTCAAACCATTGAGGACTAGGTGCGTTGGACACGTGATGAATGATGACTGGTTGACACGAGCTGTAAGTAATTTAATTCCACTGGACATCAGACGAACTAAAAAAGGACGACGTGATCAATAGTCAGATCTTTTCACAAAGGCTTTAAAAACGATTATGTTGCTCAGGGAATCCTTTAAGTAAAACGAACTCATTGGTCTACCCTCGTGTGAAAAATGGATGTTTTACTGGTGTTCGCTTGACACTATCAATGATATACGAAAATTTAAGTGATTCAGGCGATGTATTACGAGAGGGTTCTACGATTATGAAGTTTTCTTTCAAAAACAAAATTGTATCTATAGAACAAAACATTGCTACTACTTTTACAATGATTTGTGTCGATAGAAAAGAAACGATTCATTCTAGAAGTGAAAATGTGCTTAGGCTTAGTTAAAACGTCTTCCGTTGCTTTTTTAGGCAAAAATCTCAAGTTGTCATTATAAAAATAAATATATAGACATTATTGCAGAATCGGATAATTCCTAAGTGAATAAACACCGAGTTCAGTGATAAACGTGACTCACAGCGACAAACTGATTGCTCATCATGCGAATCACGTCGCCGACCCGTACGTGGCTCCATTCTTCCTCGTTCAAATGTCCGTTACGTACAACGTACGACTTCCGACCATTCACATTCCTATCAGATATGTGCCGCTGCTAAAATCGAGCGAAATATCGACGTCCAATTATGCATGCAGTTTTTAGAGTGTATAATGTTTGAGAACAAAGAACAAGCTTTTTTAAACGACTCCGATGTTATCGCTAATTAGGCATCGGAGGAATAATGCAGGACGAAGCAGAGGTTCTCCATTATAACGGTGGAATAGTCAAATTTTCGATTCTTTAATTTTCAATAACGGTGTAGAGTTGTACCGTAATTTTATGAGCAGCTCACCATATCGTCATATCCGTCCTTAATGGCGCTAAAGGAAAGTACTATTACTAATGGAATGGCTGTCGAATACCATGAAATGGAGGTAATTTGTGGAATAAACTAAAAAAAAAAACATTTTTACCGAGTAAAAATAGCTTTGAAGATATAACAAAAATAAATTTTACATTAATTAGTTTCATTTTGGCTTACGTTCATTCGATTGTCTAAGTATTTTCATTTTTTATCAACAATGATAGGTGATAATGATATCTTGATATCTTTGGTGATGCGAGATTTGGAACTTCAGACGAGATGAGTATCAGCTTAACTGAATGTGATGCTGATATCGGCTCACCAGATCGAGCTCATTGACAGCGGGTGAATGTTTACAAGATAACTACTTACAAATAGGTAATGACCTATGTTTAGCGACTAACTCAGCATTATTACGGCTTTTTCAATTGCTTTCCTCCTTTCATTTTAGAGCAACGTATACAAAAATGACAAACCTGTAAAATCATCAGCACTAAGAAATAGAAATTAGCTATCCGTTGAAATTGTTCGAACAAATTTTTCGGAATAAATGTAAAAATATTGTATTTAGACGTCTTAATATAATTACCCTGAAAATAATTCAGCATTGTTCAATTAAAAAGTAAAAAAATTGTGATCTGAAACTACAACTTTTTACAACGTATAAATGATTTACATTCATATTAATGAAGCGACAAATTGTAATACCTCATAAAAATACCTGGTGATTATTTTTGGAAAGTTAACGAGCCTCAAACAGATTATAAAGAGTGCATCAGAATAAGAGCGTACGGTTCAGTTTCATGCGTCTCGCACCTTGGGATTTACCTTTACGAGGTTACAAGAAAACGATAAAAGCTGACCAAATGCCAGGTAAATGGAAAGACACTGTAACCGGAAAACGAGTACTCGTAACACACGCAATGAAGCTGGCTTCCTGTTCTGCATCTAATTAAGACGCTGGTCGTATTAGGAATTAGAAGATAGAGCATTTCTCATTCATGGAAGTTTGTCAGAGGTGCCAGCTCTGTCGTGAATTCACCAATTTCCGTTGTATTCATTTGTACGATATTTCATCACCTTGCCAGATCGAACCTCATCTCTAGTTTTCCAAATGAAGTATCCAGTATCATTGTTACTAACTAACTGAATTTTAGAACTCACTGAATTTGTTTCACGGAAGAGTGGTCCAACAAATACAACAAAAAAAGGAGTAAATAAGATCACTGGTGGTATTATAGTTTTTAGACGATAACACTCATAAAACATGGGTCGTTTTCTTACAACAAAACATGGTACTTTTTTCACATTTTTAAGATACCCGGATAACGTTGCAAATTGAAAGAATCATTGCCCTTTTTACCGTAGAAAAATTGAACCAGCCATAAGCTGGGAAAAAAACTACCATCGCCTAGGAAAAACAGAAAGAGTTGTTTATGATCAATATAGATTCAACAAAGCTCTTTTTTTGCGTGATGACGAAATAATGATCCGGCCGAAGCTTAAGAGCTTTGCAAATTGCTAAATACAGTATATGCAGTGGTCTCTTCTCATGACTTTGGAAGAGCTCGTTTCGAGACGGTAGCGTAGGTAGCATGGGGATGGAGAGGATGCTAAAATCCAATGTGAATTCCCGGACGTTATAGAAATTTTGAAAAAGAGATCATACAATTTACAAGGTGTTTTCTGATAATGTTGGAAGACATCACAATCAGACCCAACGACTGTAATGAAACAGAGTGGATGAGGATGAAGTTCCAGCTTAGATGTCGAATAACATGATATATTTTAGCTCACAAAACTAATAACCGTAAAATCTTTGTGGAGGAGATAGAAAATATCTATTAGAGAATACCATAGCGAAATAAAGCATGACATATTGAATAGGAGGTTTTGCTTAACGGATATGGGTTTTCTTTTAAAGTTCTACACGTGTCTAGAACCATAGTAATTATTCTGTATTCTAAAGAAAAACTGTTATTTTGTTCTTAGTTGCTTGTGGTGCTTAAATATTCCATTAAAACGATCCCAATAGATGCATTTATTCATATCGTAATATGGTATAAGCTTCTGTATCGAGTATATTCCCTAATGTCATATCAAATGACTTGAGCATTGTCGTTCACAACAAGCTTCAATATTATTCTTCATCAGAGACTATTTCGTGTGAACTTGATCTTAGTTACAGCCGACCATCACCTCTGGAAGGGAAAATGTGTCAACAATAGTATCGTCGCCCATTTTGGAGAAAGTTATAAGTTTCTTCAAACAGTGCCATTACTCCGCTCGTAGCCTCGAGCTCAACCTCGTTTCATCCTCATATTCGCTTCATCGTCGTTCACTTAGTCTTCGATCACCATCTCGCTTCACAGTTTATACTCACTGTTCACCACTCAATATATTATATAGTTTATACTCACCCCTCAATATATTTTACTATGCTAATCGCAGTTTATTAATTTCGAGAGTGGTCGCAGAGCAAGGGTCTCGGTAATGTAATGGAAAGCACGGCAGACCGGACATTTGTAAGTGCGGGTACGAGTCCCGCCTAAGGTTCCGAGTTTTGCAGCCATCTCAGCACAACTATGGACATTATAATATCATTGTAAAAATAAAAATAAATAAAATCACGAATAATTTCGGAACGTTATTTGAATAAGAGTTGAATTATCGAAGTTTGAGGATAACACATTAAATGAGTCAACGTCCACTTTATTTCATCATTGAATCCACTTCAATATAGGGACGTCGGCTCCATGTAAAATTTCTTTAAAGGAGAGAAAGCTACAATTTCTGCCAAAAATCAAACACAATAAAGAAAGATCACCTAGCTAAAGGTGAGGCTTCTTCTTTGATAGTCCTAAAAATGGTGCCAAGAGTGAAAATTAATGGGTCCTCCACTACAAAGGTAGCCTTAAACCTGTAAATTGTACTCTTGCTAAATATGGAGACCAGCATGAAAAAAAAACTCACGGATGGAATACAACATATGCTGCATTCGCGCTTTTTAAAAATGGTAACGAACAAATAATGGACCCAGAAGCGCACTGACAAAGTCTATGCAAAGTATGCAGTTTAGATTTTTGAAAACTTTCAAATCTTCCGAACACAAGGGGTTATTTGTTAATGAGAGAGATCGCGCAGCTCTATGATAGGATGTGCCGCGATTTTGCGTTCAGGATCGACTTGCTGTAGATATGTTCGCAGCAGCCACCTGACGTAGTTGTCTCCTTATCCTTTCTAGTATTGCTGGTAGAAAAGAAATTTCGGTGGTAGAAAGACAGGAAATATTGACTTGACAGAGATCGCGCGCTTCAAGTACATGAATACAACAAACAAGAAGAACAGATGATAGATGGAAAAAATGTACATGAAGTCAACTCCAAGAGAACTTTAGCCAGAGAGAGCTCCAAGAGAACTTTTTTTGGATGGAAACAAAAAGTATACTGAAAACGAAATTTATGAAAACTGTAAGTGACATATTGAGCAATACCAGGAGACGACACGTACGTAGGACATGTAAACACCTTGAACTACACACATTCGCATACGCTACTTCATCACAGAATTGAAGTTTTAAGCCTCCGGATCATAGTTTACGGCTTATAAAAGGCTAACTAACCGCATACTTAAACTGAGAATTATAAATACGGTCGTTGGCTCGAAGTCGCCGTTCCTCCGCACCTCTATTCAATCCATCGTCGTTGGGTGGCGCGCCATTACTACAGCAGCCGCACAGCTGATTGAACATTCCGAACGAACCGGAAGCTGGCTTTACCATCGCTGTAGAAAACCAGTAACAAAATATGTTTTACAGAAAAAGGAAAAAAAGAAAAAACAAGGGATGAAGAGAGAAAATCATGAGATTTTGATAGAAATCACGTTTTCTGGCTGGAACTTCTAAGTGAATTGGATTTTCAGTTTCGTTAACCGGAACCACAGATGCTGAAATAATGCACTTGTTGAGAGGGAAAAAAAAACGAAGCCCAGAAAAAAACAGAAAACTATGTGATAAAAAAGACTATAGTGAAAAATCACATTAGTAAATAAAATAACTTTGTGACGTGAAGTCTAAGCTTATCACGCAAAATCAATGGTTTTAAAAATAAACAAAATATAAAATGCCTTTCAAACTTTGTGAAAGAAACACATTCTCAGAAATTTTCTGCTGATTAATTTTTGAAATAATTACTTAAATAAAATCTTTAATAGTCATTTATTTCCTATCAAACATAATAGATTATAATGAAATTGTTCATATATCCATAATTATGGTGCATGAATGGCAAGACTTGTAACCTCACACGGTACTCGAGCCGTTGTCTACAGATGTTCGGCCTGGTGTGCTACTGACTACCGAAGTTCGAGGTCATCACTATGCGATGACTCAATGCTTAACTTAATATTGTCTGAGATATTATAAAGTAATTATACAATGGGTTGTCCCGTAATTTTCAGCTTAACGTAATGTATTACCGATGTCGGCTTATCGGATCGTATCCGTCAATGGGCAAGTTGTTACAAGACATCCACTTGGAAATATTGAATGAAACATTGAATGATTAAAGAACGAGGAATTCCGTAGTGCAATCGGTAGCACATCAGAACCGACATCGATAGATGCGATCTCGAGCTCATATGAATATTTAGGCTTCGCGATTAACTCAGCATATTTATAGATATAACCAAATGGGATTAATTTTTAACCACAGCTTTGTCATAAACAGCATCTACTAGTAGTTTGGCACTGGAATCGATTAGTAAATGGTAGTACGATGAATTTTTCTTCACAGTTCAGTTTTAAAAAATTTGAATTTTACAGGAATTCCATGCGAAACACAATAAATAACATTTAGGTCATAAATATTGAGGTAAAGGGTAGAGGTAAGCATGGACGTACTCCATCGCGTTGTGGAAATTTGCACGCATTCTCTTCATTATTGTAACGTTTCAATGTGAGTAGTCTGGAATGTCTTTAAATGACCAATCAGTTATCACGCCAGTGCTGCATAGCCAAACATTATTCTAGTGCCATTTCATCAATCAATAATTGATGGAAGGTTTGGATTTCATTAAAGCGCACTGAAATCCAGGTACCATATCTACTGAAGCATCTGTCTCACTGTCGCCTATCCTACCAGCGCGGTAAGCAGCTCCTCATTTCATCCATTATCACAAAAAATTCTCTTTGTTGATCTCGGGTGTACATAGCTTGAGCATTCATGATAATATATGATAGATCATAAGCACTTTTTATTAATACTATTGTATACAACGTTTTCCTGAAAGACACACCGCATTTTTTCTAGTATAATTCTACATTCACATAGAAATCTAGCTAGAAGTAAGCTCATGGAGAACCGACACCACCCTGATGGAATAAAATCACAAGCTGGCAGTATCCTCGTGCTAACTGCCGGTATTATAGGAATGGGAAAGTCATCTAGTAGGCTGAGCTTTATAACTACTGTTAATAACAGTCATCATAACAAATAGGTTCCCACAACGGTATTTCGTACAAAGGGTTCTACTACCTACCATTTTTTTAAAACGTTAAATCGTTGTTTGGTTTTTTTTTTGCATTTTCTTCAAAAGCACGATTCAGTAAAAAATTTTGATGCATAGGTTACGTTCAAATCGTGTCGAGAGTGGTCGAAGCTTATTGAAAGTTTCAAATTGCTTGTTTGATAATCTATATGTGCTTCACAGAGTCGTATGACAGTGCCTAAAGGCATGCAATAGCCCCAGTCTTTGTTGATCAAGGTGTGGATTAGTAGCTACTTAGATGCGAATGGTAGTTGGATGCTAAGAAAATGCGACACAAAAATACAATTCTCCATGAACCTCAATCACACATTTGCATAAAAGTTCGATTTCTGATTATTAGAAGTTGTTTGATTTCAAATGGAGGGGAGCATGAGTTGGGAGAAAACGTTAAAGCCAATACATTCTGCTAAGCAGCAATTTTTTGTCCTTTTCGTTAACTGTCTAACGAAAATAAAAGATTAAGTTAAATGAGTTGAAATTCTACTAATTCTATTATCCACCAGCATCTCGCCCGGATTTCCGTTCCTCTTTAGAAGTGCTCATTATGTTTAATGACAAATCGGTTATTCTTACTGATTATTTTGAACATTTAAAAAAAAACCAAAAAAAAAGATTCATAGAGTATGCAAATTTTTCACTTTAATAAAATTCATGCTTACAAAATAATCAGTAGAACATCAAAAATTCGATGGAATATAAACTTGTACGTTATGAAATTAAATAGCTTAACGAGTATTACACTAGTAGAATTAACTTTTATCAAGTTGACGAATAAAACGATTGATTTTTGAAGTTGAAAAAATTTGCATTGAGGTTACAACTAGGTTTGAGGTGATGATTTCTGCTAGCAGTGATGTCGATTTCACGCTATGAACTGTGATCATTTGGAATTTTAAAACGGATATTTTAGAGCATTTTCAATAGAACAAAATGTTAGTGCATTCTAGATGAAGTACTATGTCATGACAATGTCGGAACAACAATCAGTTAAGAAAATTCGGTCATGCGATCTTTGCTCATTATAGTCGTCCTCAGCTTTAACTAATTGATAAAAATGTTCAGTGCCATTTTTGATATGGAACAGATAGATAATGCGAAAAAAATAACAGAAAATCTTTTGCATGATGATTAATAATAATTAACAATGATAACGAATAATGACAAGACGCTTTTTCTCCAAAGTAAATTTCTGTTACAAAATCACACTAATGAGTTAGTGAGGAAAAAGAAATATCAGTGTTTACAGTTTTGTAGAGGTCGTAACTCACAAGAAAACTCAATGAAAGCAGTCATAATTGTAAAGCTAACACTCATTACCATAATTATATTACAAAAGATAGAGAATCTTTAAATGAGTCTATTGACCGATTATTTAAATCTTTTCGGATTTTATAAAGCAAAAAGAAAAGCTCAATGCAAACCAAATATCTGTTTGAAAACACCATGATAATTGTGGACGAATGATAAAAGATTTCATATCGATAGAGATCTAAGCATTTAAAAATAAAAATTTCATAGTGATATTAATTTTTGTATAATATAAATGGCATTAGTCCTACGGTGATAGTGAACTAGAACGAAATTTGCATAAAAATGACGTTGAACCGGAAGCAAACTGTAATGTCACATTTTGCAATGAAAAATCAATAAAATGATAATTAGGAAAAAATCGATAACTCGATAATAAAGAATTAGAGAAGAGAGAAAAAAAAACGAAAAACAATATTGTAACAATTTGGAGAATAAGTAATTGAACTTGAAACTTCTTGAAACGAATGAGAAAGAAGAAAAAATATTCAATAGTGAAAAATATGACGATGTCAAACTGAGATGGAAAAGTGATAATTAATAATTTTATTAAACTTAATGGATAAGAAAATAAGAGAAAAACTCAAAAACTATTGATTTTCTATTGACAGAGGGAAGTGAAATTATTAAGGAATGAAAGTAGAGCGATATTTGAAAGAGGAAAAACAAAAGAAAAATATAAGACGGATGAAGAAGAATGAAGAAAATATAGATGAAAAATTTCTTCTTCTTTTCATTTCTTTACGACAGGAAATGACGGTTTAAGCGTATGATGAAAAATGTCTGTAAGTAAACATTGCTATGACATTATGAGCAATATGAGCAATCAGAATACGTCCGTTATCAACAAACGATAAATGCAACTCGTTCTTGCAGTTCCATAGACTGATAGAAACTGACAGGAAACAAGCACAAGACGAAGCATCTTCTGAATGATCGACGACAAACTCGTCAAAGTACATTCATTCAGCTGATGCACAATGTGCCTTCTCCTCAGCTTCCAAGATCTCACTCACAACACATCATATGTCTAACACATCGGACCGCTAATTCTATGAACATTCTTAGAATTCAAGAAATTACTAAAATTCACCTATTTCTACATATAGCAATCAGACTCATGCTGACTGTTGTCCTTGTAAGCTTATGTATGTTATGCTTTTATTCAGATGTAATCTACATCACTTAGATTAAAATGTTATCATGCTTTAATACTTTTTCACAGTGACGTTTATTCTCCAGAAGTTTCAATTGATCGGATTGTTTTCGATTATGAATAAGATGGCTTAATCTTTTATACAGTGATAGTATAAGTCATACAAGGTCGATACAACGTTCTGAAACTAAAAAACAAAATGAACTGTTGGAGTTCTCTGACGAGATGCATTCATTGTTTGTGATTTAAAAGAAATGTTTACTATTTCTTGTAGTACCTAAAGCTCAAGCAGAATCCACTGAGTTGATCGATGCGCGGACTGCACAAAAATTGTCATGACTAGGTAATTGGTACTTCGTTCGAAATACCGAACAGAATTCAGACATCAGACGTTCGTGTCTAATGCGTGTTCGGGCTTCTTCACATTGATACATACTGTTACCCAGGTAAAACACCTTCGTGCTCAATATATCATAACTCTACTAGTGAGTTTCAAATGAAATACGTCTTTTGTTCTTCTGTAATTAGGATCGTTATCTTGCAAAATAGTGATATAAATATGTAAAGACAATTTGTATGTGTTTAGCGATATTTGTTCAGAATGTTAGAATACTTCACATTCGACGTCATAGGATCATCGTAGAAGTAATTCAATGTAAGTTCTGTTAACACAACGATTTGAGGTAACCAACCGAATCCATCTCAGTCAGTTCTGCTTATCATTGTATAGCTTATTGATTGATATATTAAGCTGATTACTATACGTAAATTGATTGTTTTATGTATCGATTAAAGAATGAATACTCGTATCAAACTGATCGATAAACGTGGTGCTGACGCAAACTGATAGAGCTCTTTTTTTTCATCAATAAGCGGAATTTGTCGTCATATATGGAAATGATGCATAAGCTAAACATCAGTCACAAATGCGAACCACATTGATGTAAAGCTGATGTTATTGCAAGCAATTCTTAGCTATAGTAAAAAGAAAGGTATGTGATGACCTCATAGTTGTAGAACTGATATTCCTCAGCTCTGAAAGGCTCATACATATCATCAAAGTAGTAGTTATACGTTGTTTTAGGTTCCCTTCACGTTTAGTAATAAGCAAAAATTCTAAAAGTCTAAGCATGAGAACTCGATAAATTATCCTCTATTCATTAGCAGTTTTTTATTTCGCGTTAATGAGCTGTGATTTGAATTTGTGATCTCTCTAATAGATATGCCAGCCATATATAAAACGTCATCAAGTATTGTTTGTTGTCAGGGTGACGACAACTGATTGCAATCGTCCACATTGAGCGCTTATGAAAAGTGCTTAACTACTACATTCGAGATAACATTGATCTCTTGAATTCTCTTGTGATAACAAAATTAATATTACTAGCAGTGGTGACAGAAGAAGCAGTGGAATGATTTAATTATAACATATCATTGTTCTTTCGCTTACTTATGAAAGACTTAAGAATAATTTTCAACTGAGAAAAGATAATGAAATATGAAAACTTAATAGAAAATCACCCATGGTTTATGCTTGTAGAGTGATGATCGAGCCTTACTATTCCACCGTAATTTCTATGCTATCATCATAGTGTGAAATTGATTCTGAAATGTGAATAATTTACTTCAGGAGTCAAATAGTACTGATGATCTTCAAAGTGCTGTGATGATCATTCAAATCAGGAATCAATCGAAATTAGTCTTAAGCTAGCAAATCTTACTGAATTCAATTCCGTATAGAAAGGCTATGAATCGAAAATTACGGCAGAAAACGGATTCATTACGATTGACGAAAAGCGATTCTGTACGAAAACATGCCAGGTTTGAACGGAAAAAAAAAGCCATATTGTCCGATTGTGAATGATAATTTGTTTAATCAACCGTAATAATGAAAAAAAAACGATAGGTGACATTCTGAGCAAAACTTGTGACTATACAGTGACGTTTTTAAGCTAGAAATATTTAGCTTATTAATATTATGAGGGAACCAACAGCTTTATCTCTATGACAAACATCAACAGATTATTTATTGTACAATTGTAATATCAATGATCTACTTTCACCACAGTTTAAATTTTTAGTTTTAAATTTTACACCTAATTATCCCACGCTAATGAATATACGGATAATCATTACCTGAAATTATACAAATCTATTGGGAAAATTGAGTTTTAATCAAATTTTCCACCAGCTCATTCAATGATGCATGAAAATTGAAGTGTTGGGGATAAATTAAAATACTGTCACTTTAATAACTATTGATTTACGAGCTAAACTGTCAGAATACGGTATTTCTATCATGAACAATCGTTTTTTTTTTCTTTCTTTGTTTTTGTTAGGTAATTTCTTAACGCTGCACAAGTTCGTTAAGTAGTAACATTGAAGAGCTTAAGAAGAAACAAGGCAATGTAATAGGTATTTAGATTTAGCATGAATTTTATTATTGCGATAAACTCGGAAGATCAACTTGACGTTTCATAAACAAATTGGGATTAGAAACGATAATGAAGAGGTTGTGAAAAAGAGGAAAAACATCAGAGAGGTAGTCGAATGATCAAAAAATAATGAAAACAATACGGCGCGTTTATTTCAACAGCGTATTCGACGGTTCAACGATCATGCGATTTCTATGTGATGATTTTGAGTCCTGAATATTTATAGAAGCGCATAAAGCAACGCACGAACGAATCGGACGAGGAAATATAAAAGCGCGGTGGCTCTCACAAGAAACGACAAATGATGCCTGGTGGGAATCGATTGCAGCAGGTAGCTGACAATTGATTCAATGTCTGCTTTATTAATAGACCGTATTACTCTACTAGGATATTTCCAATCGCCTTTGGTCTTGAGCGAATAAATGAGATGTGGTGAAGGAGTGCTGCCTTTTTATCGATGAATGTTCACAAAGCATGTAATTAAGCTAAATATGTGACTCATTAGAAGAAAAACCTATCTTACTCTTTTTCTACAGACCATGTAGAATAAGGTAATATAAATTCACTGAAAAGAAAATCACGACAGTAGAAGAGAAGAACAACAGGAGAATGCGTTGTATAAACACGCGATTTCCGAACCGTAGTGTTCTGATTTCGACAACGTTCCGAGTGAGTAATGCAATGACGTTGATGTGAAACGTAAACCGATGTCTTCAGTTGATACACCGTCATAACGATGACGTCACCACGCACAAGAAAACTTTGACACTTATGTTGAGTTACGCTGAAGAGGAATGAAATACATCAATCCTTTAACGTTTTAGCCGTTTAAATGATATAATGATCTTTGATCGTGTTAAATTAATAGCATAGATAAGTCAACAATCGTTGTTATGAATTAAAATTAAAGGAAAACACAAGATTTTTTTCTTTGTTGTAAAAAAATTAAAAGAGAATAATTATGTTTCCCATGGAACCCTTAATTAACGACTTCGACATCTACCGATGCAGTACCGTAATCTGGTTACAATGCATATCTGTAGAATTCGCAAAATCATCTTCCATTCCTCTTTGATTCGGTATCGGGTTTAATCTGCATAAGTTCGAATAAGTTTAATGAAGATGTGAGCTAACGGTTCGTTCGAATGTAAATCACTTAATCAATTTGATGACTTGATGATGTGCATTTCATATGTGCGGACGATTAGATCATCAGAAGAACGAACTGGCAACTGAACGAACACATTTGAAATGAATGAAATAAGTTTAAGCGGCACTGAGTAGCACAATAAGTTAAGTTAATCGGTTTTCTTGCAGCTTCATCAATATCTTTGCAAAGAATGTTCGTCGAATCTCATCAAACGAAAGTTCAACATCCAACAAAGAACTCAAAAAATAAATGTGGAGTTTCATAATCTGATGTACGAGAAGCGCATTTGAAAATAATCGCTAGAAAAATTGTTGAAATGAAAGTTTTCTAGAAATCGAAATGATAGCCACTATTGGAATGAATGACGTATTTCACCGCTATGCCATAGTGTCCCAACAATCGATCTCAAATATAGAAAAATCTATTTCGGAAAGCTCTCACCGATCACGGATTTTGCAAAGAAAAATTGCACTGCTCAGATGTACTAAAAAAGGTAATATTTTGTTTTGAACAGAAGAAAATAATGAAGAAGATTTTCATAGAGTGGAATCTCAGTGAGATAAATAAGATTTTACTAAATAAGCTTAGTTTTTGTGAGACTATGAACTCAGTGATGCAGATGCTGGAGGCGAATAACGAAAAACAAATAGGCGAGTGTTCGTTCTACTGAGGATTAATTTGTGTATTTGAATGAGTGCATAAGGATTGATTGAATCTCGGATATATGAAACATTACGTCTTGAATGTTTCCTCAATTGAAAATCACACAACGCTTACTATTCCATTAAGTTTATTATGAATATTAAGTCGTATATGAATCCTATTTAAAAATTTGAATAATAGATAGAATATCTTGACTCTAACCTTGTTTAGCAATCCTCGAGGTTGGTAAACGGTGTTTCATCAAAAAGACAAAACAAAACAGAAACAGGCTGACGTTTCGGCAGAATCGCCTTCTTCAGAGGCTAAAAAGTCTCTGCTACTTATGGGATTCACTCAATCAGACACTACCGCTAGCATTGCATAAGAAACTCTAACTGAAAAACTTCACACCCAGTCAAACACACTTTATCCTAGATATTCACCTTTAAAAATGGATTTTCTCTGTTGTTTTGTGGAGGCAACCGTTTATAGAAACAGCATAGAGACTAATGTCTCGTATTAAGTCAAAAAATCAGCTTTATATATAGATAGAATAATACTTCAATGCATTCTGTTATTGATGTCAGTGAAGAAAGGCGACTTGTCCTCATTATCCACCTAAGACCTAGAATTTTTCTTTAAGAAATTAACAACATAATGCATGAAAGTAGAAGAAGTAAGAGTGCAACAAAGCAGTTTCGTAGTGTTAATGGCACAGTTAGAGAAAGCGTTGCTATTTAGGTCTTTCTATTTCTTCTGGTCCCTTCATTGGTAGCATAGTAAATTTAGAAGACAAGCAGCACTTACAAGATTACCTGGATTCCCGTTGATCATCGAATAAGTTGAACGGTCAACAGTAAATTTTCCATTTGCTACTAGCGAAGGCGAGGGTAGTCCAATGGGTTCTTTTTGCTCTAGGGATTCGTTGAGCATCATAATCTCTTTATAGGGCCTTATGAAGAGGTCAGACCATCGGACTGGTGGTCTTCCTGCAGTGTGTTTGATGCCTAGTGGATACAACCACTTGCAGCTCGTGCCAATCGGTCATTATCCATGCAGCAACAACAAAATTCATCCCATATTAGTTCGCGCTAAGTACAAAGAGACTTTTGTAGAAGTACAATACTGTAACGTTCAAAGGATTCTTTTCATGAATTCTCGAAAAACCTTTCACTTACTGGATCTTGCGCTTTGCACAAAATTTCCTTCTTTTGCAAAAATGAATCCAATATCTTAGAAGATGCACATTCCAAATATTAGCTGCTCTCACAAAAGCTCTTTCATCGTTTTTACGCTATCGCTTGAACGATAATTCTCACATTTTGCACTAAACAAATGATTCTGGAGAAAACCTCTAGAAGAACAGCCTGCCCACTTCAAATATAAGCCGAGCTCTAACTGGTCGAGATCGACATTTCCACATATCTTCTCTTTTTGGTCTTCTTTTTTTCCACCACCTTTCTCACTTAATTGTTATACTTGGTTAATTACTGTTCACTTATATGCCAACAATGCTGGAACAACCACAGAACCTGTAACTGCCGGCGGGATTCGAACCGCATATGCAGATAGTTGGAGCTAGAATTCTATGAAGTCATAAATAGGTCATATATAAGTCTTGCATAACGGATGCTGTTGCCGTCTCAAGATTTTTCTACATCAGATCAGACCATCACCCCTTTTGTGACAGATCTTTCTTCGAATATAAAAAATAGGAAGCTGAGGTTTCCAAGGAATGAAATCCCAAATCCAATAAATATTGGGAGTTATATTTAATGGTTTGCTTATATAAAAATACCGTCATTGATAACACCGGTGAAAAATATCAACGGCTATTTCAGCACGTTTACGAGAGAGTGAGAAATGTCCGGAATATGAAGCATACCAAGTAACGTTTCCCTTCAGGAACTCTCAAGTATATACGACAAAGTAGGACAGTCGACGCTACAAACAAATGCCAACTGCCATCGAAGCTTGCAAAGATGTGCGAAAAAGTAATGGGAAGTAGTCTCAAAGAGAGAGGAGCGGAAGTGATTGAAGAACCAACTGAGCAAGTGACAATCATTCGTAACGTCCACCATTTGCCCACCAATCGCAAGGCCAAGATGACCTGCTGACATGTTTCGTGAGATCAATTTCTTTCTTCCGCTATTCAAGGATTACGCTATCAAGATTTGTTCATTTTATAAAAACTTGAACAAGCAGATCTCCGAAATTTAGTTAGCACTATGGACCGTATTCGAATAACTCATAGAAGAATCACGAGAGTATGAGAAACCACTCTGTCTCATATTCATCGATTTTGAAAAAGCTTCCGATTCTGTGAAGACAGAAGCGGTCCTGAAAAACTGACTAACCTAGCGCATTCCATTCCATCGATCAAGATTTTTTGTGAGTTATGTAAAAACTTTACGCCAAAACTACCACGTTCCATAAAAATCCTAATTTCGAAATAAAAAACGACAAAACGATTTTATTTTGCCGAAGCAATTCATAGCCCCTTTTGAGAACATCATGCGAAAATTGAAATTAGCCACCTTGGCTTTGCTGATGATATTGCATTTACTTCGCCAGGCAAAACAGCAAGCGAAACTAATGTTAGCCAACTTCTACAGAGCTTGTGGAGGAATCAGCCTTATGGTAAACCTCAAGACTAATGTACAGACAATGTTTATGAATGAAGGATTCGCTGCTGATGCCCTATTCACGCTAAATAAAACGAACACCTCAGCATACTCAAGGTTCGTGTATCTATGTCGTGAAATCAATATGATGAAGGTATAGCAAAAGAGCTTAACGAAAGGAAACGAGCGGCGGCTTGAGGAACATATAAAAACATCAAAGACGAAAGTCTATAAAATTTTTCTGCTGGTACCGGAATTCTGTCCGTTTTACAAATTAAGCTAAATGAATATTTTTCTTACTGTCAGAAACTTTATGACTATAAAGGAGATCAGAGTAGGGATGGTAGACGATATTTTTCACGACATCCCTGGAAGAGGTTAATGTTCCCCTTCATCAAGATCATCTTCTTATTGTGATTTTTGAAAAACCATCAGCAACTATTTTATGATTTTTGAAAAATCGGCGGGCGTTGTGAATGCTTCATTTCTTTCTCTTCTATGAATCACTTCTTCTATCTTCTCTTAGATATCATATTTTATAGCTTCTTTGTAATGTTTCATAAGTTCGGACGTTAGTCGGTAATCGACTGCGGCCTTAGCTCAAGATTTTTTGGAGGCCAAGGTCTCTTAGTATTTATCAAACTCTCAGCGTTTTTTTGTATTATCGTGTTAAGCGCTTAATTAGCCAGCCGGTCATATTCCTCGTCGATGCTTTCAGTGGCACTATCTTCCTAAACATGGCTAAAAAAGTTTAGATCCTGTACAGAACCCCGAGACAAGACAACAGCGATATCCGTTCAACCAATCTTATTTATTACGGCGCTGTCTATTTCGTCATTATTGTGACCCAGCAGAACACAATCAGGGAGTCCATCCTCGGAATCCACTCGCGTCTCTAGATAGGTACACGGTCGCTTTTCGTCCGAGATTCACTTCTTATCCATCACATAGTGTCGCGCCCCGTTGCCTCGCGAGTAACCGACTCGAGATCTCTCAAGGAGATTAGTGGTAGAATACGCTACTTGAAAAAAAAAACATGCGGAAAAAATAGTTCAAGACCTTAACGGATTTCAAACCTACTTAACGCAGGGCAAATTAAATTGTAATTAAATCACAAATCTAAACTGCCATCACAGAAAGTTAACGCTACTAGCTCCGAACTTGAGCCCAACGCAGCCACAATGGCAAATCGTCATGTGCATTCAATATGCATTGCTCTAAAGGATCACACATGGTTAAACCATACCTGTTATCCTTCTTATTATCCTTCTCCAAAATCGCCCTAAACTGGTTGTAATCGAACAATGTGTAAAAAGTAAAAGACAGTAGAATGGACCGAGTAAAAGAAATTCGACGCATAATGAATGGTACGACGTAATACGACAAAAGAAAGCCACCGCTTTTAATCTACCTCATCGGCAACACAATAAAACATTCTACCACTTATTCTGCTGCAAGAAATCTTAATATATCATGTAAATAAACTGTACATGATTTCATAGTATATAAAATCAAAGCAACCATGCTGGCAGAAAATCACAAACGTCGACATCATTACGTAGAGCATATAGAAATAATCAATACATTGAATGCACAACATTCAAGTTAAGAAGCATGATCTACAACATTATAAGGAATTTAATGTAGTGTAAGTTCTGTTAGATTTGAGCGTTATCGTTAATGAACAGACTGCAATGTGAATTTATCGCTGTAAGCATTCCTTTTCCCTTCTCCATTGATAATTCGATATGTTCCACATAGTTCTGCTTTCAAAATTAGTATTAAACAGCTTCATACCTTTACTTAATAATACAAAACTATCCGTGCAAACCAAAATCACATAAGAATTAGATTGAAAAATGAATGCACAGATATAATAAGTGAATTATCATGCTTGTTAGTGGTAGAAACAGAGCCACGCTTATGAATTTTATAAGATAAATAAACTAAACTATACATTCGATTAAAAAATGCTAATTACAGTGCCCTGAGATTGACTTCATACACATCCATAATAGGCAATATGAATGACAGCAATGATCACTATGTTACAACAACATGAAAGATCCCTGGTGGTAGCTGATAGAGGTGAGATGAGGGTTGACGAAAAATCTGAAATCAACAAATAAAGAGCTTCATTCAGTAATAAAAATATAGACACTATAAAGCACTTCACACACACGCACTAAGAGTACTACTTTACATTCTGTATTAGAAATCTAGCTAACTTTCTATAACAACTTCCACTTGAAACTATTCCACGTTGAAACTTCTCCGACTAATAATTTCTCTGAATAGCAAATGCGAAGTGTAGATAGTGAAATGTGTAAAAACGTTAGTGTTTGCAAATGCATTGTTCTAAACATTATGAGATTTTTGACTAAACCTGTGGCACTGGCACATAAATTATTACATAAGACATCCTAATGTAGCACAGTGGTGGAGTTGCCACACTGGCACGTAGACCCAAATTAATTTGCAAAGGTTCGCATCTGCACAAATGCTACCCTGCCCCTACGAGGTTACTAAACTGATAGCAGAGAAAACTAGTTGAAATAGGCAGTATAGAAAGTCAAATTGAACAAAATGCCTCAGGTGCATCTCACATAAGTTGGCCATTGTCAAAGCTCATCTTATCTACTTATTACTACATCATTATATGCACATAATTTTACATTCTCAAAAAGTAAACTTGTTGATATAATGTTAATGGTTAGCCTTGCCACCTGTAGTAATGTTAAAACAAGGGTCCAAATACTCAAAATTATGATGTAACGGGGTCGTTCGTACCAACGCGTCAATTGGGTAAAATATTCATATGAAATTGAATTCATTGAGCAAAATACACATCAAACTTGGTGATCTGTGCGAATAAATACAACTGTTGAATTCAACGTCAGCATATTCAGTACTGTCATCACAAAACATTAACACACCTTATGATCAACCAAACTACAATTCCTACGGTCCCTAAAAAAAGCGAAAAGTGACATCACACTATTTCCAAAACTGTTGTTTTTTTTAAACGGTTATTTACATCTATAACTGCCTTTGTAAATATACTAGTAGGTGCTGTTTTGCAAGAGTACGCTTTTGAGCATTTGAAGTTATTCACAAAAACCTCGTAGGAAAGAGGCTGTTAGTGAGAATTTAAGCAAGTGATATCGGGTTGGAAGAAACAATAGAAACAATTGCTCGATAGACATTGTATTTTTAACGTCGTGTTATCATCAAGCAAATTCTCTACTGTCAACAGCTATTGAAAAAACTAAAACAGTGATCACACTATTTCTATGGTAAAGTTAAGATATCATTTAATAAACTACAAGTTCGTTCGTGATAACTGATATGATCGAAAAGTACTATACCGATCCTATTTCGTTGGCGATAGCTATTGAAAGTTCTTGGACTGATTTCTCTGAAGTCTTACGATTTGCCAAATACGTTGTCCACCTTCTGTTGCACACGGTCTCCTTTTGACTGTAACGGAAACAGTCGTTTCTTTTTCGACTGGACTCAACAGTTTCAGGCTGTCACGCTTAATGATCAACATATTTTAACAATGAAATTTATTCTATTACGAAAATAATAATCACGATGACGCAAAATCTAAAGCAAATTTCCAATATTATTCCTTCGTAAAACGACGTATTGACAAGCCTTTATGAAAACCATAACAATTAAATTACTACGGATTGAGCAGTTTTTCCTAATCACATTAAACGGAATAATTTTTGAAACAATGAAATGAGTTGGGAAACCTCAAAAACGTTGAGTACTCAGAATGTACGTTCAATATTTTACATGTGTTTGGGAGTTTTCCTGTTTTGATGCAAAACAAGGCCAAGATTTTGTCCACTATCACATCCCTTACCATTGAACTTTTATATCGAGTGTAAGTAAAGAAATCTTGGTAATTTTTCTGGCTGATAGATAAATTACTGAAGAGAAAAAACGGCTAGAAAACAAAAAAAGAAGCAAAAATATGGGACATGCAATACACCAGATACCTTGAAAATTTATTGTCACTAAACGATTTGAAAGTGATCATAGTGAAATGAACGTATACAGAAACTCTGCACAAAATTTCTGAGGTACATTGCACATTTGGAGCTAAATCAAACAGAGCAACGATCTATTAGCAATAAATACATTCTCCTCAAAATGGTGGTTCACAATAAAGCACGTGCAGAAATAGCGACCAGTTTCTGCTTACGGACTCTTCATCATCCAGAAGCGATCGGACAATTTTTTTCACTGCTAACTTGACTATTTTACAATGTCTTCTTCAAGTCAAGCAGTAGGAATACCGGTTAGAAACTGATACCAAAACCATTAACTTGAAATCAAGATGCTAAAGACCTCGAAACGCTCCAACAAGCTTGAAGAAGACCAAACAAACAGCAATCAAAACCTCTGCTCTTCTTGACCCTTCTGTTGGATTTATCAAATACACAAGCGACACGCCGTAAACTCTGTTTCTGACTGTGCACATAAAATGTAAGAACACTCTTCACTAGAGCCAATCCTTACGCACTTATTGGTGCAGCAAACTGTACACATGATTATTGAAAATTACTATAATAGATATAATCTTTTTTACAAGGAAAATAACACGAAAAGAATACAGTGGTGTAATGTTGTTACAGTAGAATTTTTACTACTACTATACCTCTCTTAACTTTCTTCCAGGAAAGAACAGTTCGCCTTCGTTCTTATCAACATTCCCTGATTCGTATTGCCATAGATACGATATTTTGCATTCTTCCTCTCTCTCTCTCTCTCTCT
>KN716216.1:199095-210684 GCA_000816705.1 Dictyocaulus viviparus | reverse complement strand
TCGTGGAGATGGTTGAATGCGTGAATGGCCTATACAATGACTTGAGTTGACCACTCTTCACCAAATCAGTGCCAGTTATCTTACCCAGATTCCTTTGGTACCAATTCACCGACCCCGAAGGGATGGCGGGCTTGGTAGGCCTGGGGGGCGGCCACGAACTGAATCGGCCGGCGTGTCACTGCGGCACCTCCACCACTGAGCCACTGTAGACGACATGAGCTAGTATAGAATAATAGCAAGGAGCCCGACAACAGATAAGTGTCGTTGTCCAAGACATAGACAAGATAAGATGGCTGTCTTGAATTCTGTCTGCTAAATGGGTGGTCGTGTCTGAAAGCTGTAGTCACCAGCTTAATATGATTAATAGACTACGCTAGTTATCACAGACATTACCCTATATGAAAAAGACCACTACTACAAGCAAAATTTGAAAAAATTTTAAAAAAAGAGCATATGAAAATAATAGTTCGGCCAAGTCAATAATTATCCAAAAAGATAATTTTAAAAAATTTTGAAAATTTTATGCTAATATTGGTAGTAAAGAATCTAAGAATTCCAATCAAAGAATAAGAACAACGTACCACATATCCCAGAGAGTTGTTGAACACCTCGTAACAGACACCATTAAATTTATTCCTATGCACAGCATCAACGTACAACTGTAAAATGATTGTCGTACTCATAAGAAGTAGAGTCCATTTTTCTTTGAGTTTTATTTGTTTAATGAGGTAATACAACGTCGTTACAAAAAGCCATATTCACTTGACGTCGGTAACGTTTCAACTTCTGATATTTGCGAAAGTAGTCGTGAAATTCTTGTCAGTTCATACAAAAATGTTTACAGGATAAAAGATTTGGTATCTGTTTGAAATTTATCATAATCTAAATCGCTAGTTCTTAAGGATGTACGAGAGTAAGAAACAAGAGCAGTTGAAAATGGTTTGGTCTATGTAAAATTTCATTTGATTTGCTCTTCAATCGCAATGAAGGAAGCGTGGCTATTTGTCAACATTAAAAACTGTAAATATAAAGCGAATAAAGCCTGTAATTCAAATAAAATGGGTATTGAGAAAATAACCAACCCTCCCTATATGTCGAATAGAATAGCACCAAATTTTATGTATATATGTAAGACTATCACTATCATAAGATGCTTTGTCAATTGGTGAGTTTTGTTTGAATTTGAGGTTTGCGAAAAGTGCAAATATTATCTAATGGCCTCATTTCGAGTTTACTTAAACAAATATCAATTTATCAGATGTTTAATTATTGGCATGTTAATTATTATTATTAATACTATGCAAATTGTCTCAAACCGAAACAAAGTAGAAATCAATGTGATAAGAAGTATAAGCACAAATTATTTTACTTGCAAACACAATAGATAGTAATGTGTACATCGTAGTTGCATTTATTCTCTAAAATAACTTTCAGTGAACAAATCCATCAAACCACCAAATCGTGAGCATTTAAATCATGGACTCAACAAAAATATGTAAGAAATAAACTGTTTAATGAAATGATCGTGGTGCTTTCACGGATATAATGTAAGCAAACTGCTCTATAAAATATTTTCAACGCAAACAATAAAGAAAAACAAACTACTCAAAAATAAAAACAATCCCTACCCCCAAGAAATTCATAAAAGCAGTGAACATATACAGCTGGATATACAAAATCTAACGAAATATAACTTTGAATGAATAAATAATATCTAATATGCACGAACCTCCATTTCATTAGTCTCATAATCAAAGCAACCATCAATAAGTATTGGTATCCGCTGGATATAAGCATGGCATTTATTCTAGAACGAACCCGCGAGTAATTGTAAAGTATAATTGTGAATTCATTAATAATACACTGTTCTATACCTTGAAAGGTCCGCCAATGGCAAACCGTCCTTGGAAGAAGTGCCCAGGTTGCAACGAACGAGTTGTAAACATAACAGCTTCTATATGATATTCAAGCAACCAAACACAATACCACCGCTTTTTCTCATCAAATGACTCCACCAATGCAAGCTAAGCAATTCAAAAATAAGTTTGATTGACTGAACTCAATATGACTCATTTAAGAAAAAACTTACATCAACAGAATAATGTATAGGACTCAATCTTATTGAAAATCTTGTTTTTGAATACGAATTTTTTTCATATATTTTACGTTAATGATTTTTCTCATGAGGTCTGAGACATTGTAATAATACGACAATTGATAAAATCCTCTCAGCATGAATCTTATTTATAGAATATTTTAAAACTAATCAATGCTTCAAAGTCAAATGTTTGAAAAAATGTACCGCAGTAACCCGCTGCCGCATTGTGTGGTCAAAATACTTTGCCACCACGATGAAGTTGTTCGATGTTTCTTCTATTTCACTGAAGAATCTGAAGATTTTGCTATCTTTCCTCCAAAAGTCGCTTGATCTTGGCAAGTCAATGCAACTTGATGAAGATCGTTTCGAACTAAAGGCTGCTATTTTTCTTGTCTCTTTGTCAGATTCTCGCTTATGACGATGAGACCAACCCTAAAAATGTGGGAACAGTGGGGCATAAATAAAATGATCACTATAAACAGCTTGAACAAACGTTGAAAATACTTTCATTTCCTTACAGATCTACTACTAAAAAACTCCGATACTTTCTATTAAAAATTTTTAACACAAAAACATTGCCTCTCGAATGTGATTAAAATCATACCATGAGTTTTCGAAAAATTCAGTCTCATTACATACCTCAGTTAGTATTACGCGTATTGTTTCCCAGGCTGCCTTACGAACACTCAGTTGTTTTTGAACTTGAATAATAGACGCTATGTAAGATCTGCCACCCTCTAAAAGCTTGAATGGGTCTTCGACAGTCCCAAAATACTCATGAAAAAAGTCATCTCCTTTTGATGTGTTACTGACAACGAGATCGGAACATCAATCTGAAAAAGAGTGTATAAAAAGGTAAAAACATCCTATGACCAAATTTGATATTAAGATACTTGGATTATATGGATAAAAATCATCCACGTTTTTTCTTCCATAAATTTCATGCGGCTAACAGGTGCTGATATCACAGATGATAATCTTACATGAGTATATTTAAAGTGCTCTGTATACAAAAACTAGAAAATGGCATTGCCAAAATGCTTTACTCTGTTCAACTGAAACCACCAAAATATCACCAATACGACTGGACCACTAGGCAATGTGTTCTGACACAGGGCAAAGCTCCGTCACAGTTTTCTGTGATAAATCACGTTCACCGTGTCACCATGTCAGTTTCTTTCCCATCGTTCTTTTCACATTTGTACTCGTAAACCAATCATTCTGCTACCATACTTGTCATCTGTAATTCTCACTCAAATTCCTACCATGTGAAATTTGCTTATCAGGAAATTGATTCCAATTGACAAATTTCTTAAATGACCATTACTGTTCAATTAATGGTATCTCCAATGATGCTGAGTAAATCACAAAACTTGGAAAATCAGGCAGAACTTTAACTCGCATCCACGTTTACAATTGAAAATATGTAAAATTATGAAATAACTGTTCACTCAAGGCAAATTTCGACATGTGACAACACAATTCACCCTTTATAGTACGAAAAAAATAACAAATCAAATCACCGTTTGATATCGGTAACTCAGTGCTACAACAAAAATATACATTCTATGAGGTTACTGTCGACGATTTCAACACCATTATTTGCTACAGATCGATTGATAAGCGATACATAGGAAATTTTGCAATTCACTAAGAATTTCTTAATGAGAAGTACTATGACAACATAATGAGCGTTATACCAACAAAATTTTCCCAGTGTTATCACAGGGTTCTATACGACACCGCCGCTTACCTCACACCACACCTCACACCATTCGACCTCTGAAAGAAAAAAATCAAAAAAAAACCGATCGAAAATTAGGGACGCAGTCGTGCACGACAAGCTTTCGAAGACTAGGTGGGCCGTACACGTGATATGCGTAGATGATGACCGGTGGACACAAGCTATAAGTGATTGTATCCCACTGAACATCAAACGCTTTGCAGAAAGACCACCAGCCCAATAGTCTGACCTCTTCACCAAGGTCCTAGAAAGGGATTATGATGCTTGGCGATTCCCTAGAGCGAAAAGAACTCACTGGAGTACCCTCGCGCGCAATAGGGAGAAATGGAAGTTTTTTAGTGGTGCCCGTTCGACTTAGTCGATGATCAACGGGAATCCAGATAATCCGGGTAAACCTCACATCATATTATTATTGGAGAATTCAAAAGGAAGTTAATTAATTTATTAACTAGAAATCAGTTGAAGTCCCACTTAAGAGAGATTCATATTGATCAATAACCAGCCACGTCAAGTTCGAAATTGAAAGTAAAAATCACAAAAAACTCGCGTGTGGCATATCAATGTAGTGAGGATGTGTCAAAAAAATGAATGTTAATTAACCTTGAAAGTGCTTTGAGAAATACTATTTACCTAAACTCGCTAAGCGACAATCATAAGAAATAAATACGAGATTTTGTTCTATAGGTGGTGAGAGGCGTTAAGAGTTCAAAGTCGCAATTGACAAAAAATTACTGATAATCAGAAAAGCATTGACAAATGTTAAGTTACCAGAAACTAGGTGGACTCGACAAGTGAAACGTATAAACGGTGACCACTGCACAAAGCCGTCAGCAGTTACAAAACACTGCAGTTTAGAGCACTGCAATGAGCATATCAATTCAAGATTTATTCACAAATATAATAAAACGAAATGTGGAGCTCTATTAGTTCTCAGAGTATAAAGAAAACAGTGCACTACACCTGCGCGCGATAAAAATGGGGTGGAATATTTACCATATACAAATTGTTTTGATAAACGATTGGAATATGTGTGATAAGGTGCTGTCTTCGCGCAAATGCATTTGTTGTAGAATAGAGTTTCCAATAATAGAATTCTCAAAGGGTTTCATTGACACGGAAACAGTTCTTAGCACATACATATCCAACCGTGTCTCTTATAAATCGAAAACTACTAAAATCAACGAAATTATGGCAAGACGGTCTCTCTTAATACTGGGATGATACTTTAATTCGACATACATCTGTTACACTATCCCCTTGGAACTATTTCCGCTTCTATGATTGCTTTTCGTGTAGTATTCTGCCTTGTTAAAGTTGATTTGCTAAACATGCGTACAGTCGACACTTCAACCAACACCTCCCATCATCATCACAGGTGTATTCCCTCTTGTTTAGCATAACTGTCTGCATTTGCTTAAAACTTTTCTTCTCTATAAATGACGTGCCAAGCATAAAAAAGTCTAATAAGTCACATCTTATATGTTTGAATAGAGAAAACAGGTAGGAACTTCTTGCAAGGCCTTTACTTGTCTACGTTTTTATTAAATAAGTTTCCCAATGAGAAACTTACTATCAAAGGTATAGTTTCAATCATTTGATATTTTCGTTCTTATAGACTATATGTAACGTTATTATCAGACCTCCAAAAGATTTTTCAATGGACGATAATCAACAATCGATGTATTATGCTTGACAGGAATTACGCGAATGTTCAATTACAACAAAAACTAGTACAAATAGAAAGTGTAGCGATGCTAAAGCAACTATGTAATTTTTGCTAATTCATGCTGTATCATTGAGGAGAATGACGCTAGTCCCGCGTATGGATATACGTATACGTCAACGCTAATCGTAGACATTTAGGAGCAAAGAAAGACAAGTATTCTACTTTTAGTAATATTGCAACTCACAGGGTCAGTCGTGTGGCCCCATGCCATTTTAACACTCCACTTATGATAAAAAAAAGCATTTGACACGTCACATTCAAAAATGAGTAGGAATACAATACAATTGCGTAAACTACTTTTGTGGCGAACACCACGCACCTACAATCAGCGTATTACAGCATTATGCTGATAATTGATTGCAAGGGTTTTCTACATGGATTTGAAATTAAATGCCTTTTGCCAAGATGATGAGCTTTTCAAATTATTAGAATAACAATCCATCAACTCCTGAAGGACAGAAGTTTTCGTTTGTGTCTGAGCGAATTCGAAATCGAATTTACCCTATTTCTCCTTTTGCACGAAAACATTCAAAAATAGAAGACAAAAATGCTTAAACTTCGCAAGAGAAGAAAAAGAAGCAAAAAATTCAAGGTTGAATGATTTTCTCAAGATTCCTTATCCTATATTTTAATTTAAAATAGGTTCTAGACCATATAAAACGTATGAGATAGTAGCTATTAGTTGATTATTTGCTGCTCCGCAATTCAAACATTCACAAAATGAAGCGTTTCTACTCTACCTAGCTAATAATTCGAGAAATTGAATGATATAACAATAAAAACATTTGTAAAATAACAATACTTAATGTAAATTTGTATGTAACGTTTCCATATCACTAATTATGCTGAATAAATTGCAAAACTTGTAATCTGAAGCGAAACCTGAACCCACGTCTTCAGATATTTGGTATATCGTGCTACCGACCACATTAGCAAAGTACTCGTCCTTTGACTCACTGCTTCATTTATTATTTCATAATTGAAGTCTACCATTATTTCCAAATAGGAGCGATTAACTGATCATCATTAGAGATATAAGAGCACCATTATAAAATATCCTAGTTGATAAAAAAATCATAAATAACATGTGAGAATTCCAGCTTTTTACAACCTTTAGACCAATATAAGACGTTATCTTTCATGCAGTATTTATTAATACATTCTCATATCATTATAAGAATTTTTGCTTAGTATCATCAAGTTTGAAAGAAAATCCATCAGTAAACGAATTGAATTTAATGAAATACTTGTAAATTCCTAGGAAAAATATTGACTACTATTTGATTTAGTTTCGCGATGTGCCATCGTTTTTCGTGCAGCTTCTGGAACTATCGGAAACAAATTTCCCGTTTTCCATCACACAAGGCCGTAAGACACCAGTGCAGGAATAAAGTTCAAAATAAACAGTAATTAATAGTCCATAGTCAGCTAACAGAAAACGTGTAAAATAAGGTATGAAATGCATAATCATCACCTCCACAGTATTCCTAACTACTCGAGTATCGAAGAGACCTCTCACAGCTTCACATTCAATTGTACTTACATCCACTCTTGATCGTTCATTAGTTGCAGTTCCAAGCGTTTTTCGAACAATTATCGAGCTGAACTAGCGTTCTAATCAATGTGAATGACCTTTTGCAATTGTTCAAGCAGTGTAACAATTACATATTCAAAAACTTCAGCTATTGCAGCAAAGCATTGAAAATTGAGACTTTACACCATTACCTTCAGTGAAAATTTTCCCACTTAAAAGGAACACAGGATCTGTATGCACACAGGAACATTTATATTTGTACCTGATTATGCATAGGTGTATATGGATTGTATACTACTCGTCGATTCGGCAAAAAGCACGCAATTGAACGACTAGGAAGCACATGGTAGGTGATTAGTGGTCGTCTCAACAAATGTAGTCCACACATTGGGATACACTGGCAAGTTACTCATGAATAAACCAAACCTGTTAGCCCAAGCAGAACAGTTCTATAACCTAGCTGTGGGAACAATCGCAAAACACAGTCTAAAAAACGGGGCTTATTGCCTAAGCCAAGAAGAATCCTCGGTACGGCAGTGTCGGGTAGGACGAGTACGGAGAGGTTGCTAAAATCTTAGGGCCAAACTAGGATGGCGACTTGTACATACAACGCACGATGCTTGCAACGGAATCCTTCATAGAAGACCTTCTGACGCATTCAAAGAAAATTAGGTACGACCTCATCGGATTGGTCGAAACGAGAAGACAGTAGTCAGTAAGCGTTGTTTACGACACTGGAAATGCGAAAACAGAGGTGTCGGTGGCGTAGGTGCACTCGTTAATTCGAACTTGGTCATTAACATCGATTCGTTTGAACAACTAACGACTCGAATCGGGCGTTTAAAAATGAAAAGACGTGGTCTAACACCGGCTTTAACAATCTTTATTGTCTACGCTCCTACATAAAACTACGATGAAGATGAAATCGAAGCATTCTATATGGATTTAGAGAAGTTCTGCAGAGAAGACCGCACACTCCACAAAGTCATTGTTGGCGATTTTAATGCTAAAATTGACTGCAGAAGACAGCCTGAAGAACATCACATTGGGACCCTCGGAGTCGAATTGAATGAACAGGAAGAGCGGCTATCAGAGTTTCTTATTTAGAAAACACTTATTCTTACGATAGACGTGTGTATCTTCAGGGAGAAAGTATCATAACGGAATAGACCACGTCATTGTAATTACGTTTTGTTCAAAAAAGTCGCAGTTGTCCTAAAGTTCTACACGGGTGCCGACCATCGCCTCCGCGCTAAATTTTTAATCACAAACAAAGGAGATAAAGCTGCAATTTTTGAAAAACGAAATCCTAGAATGAAAATAAATTGGTATTTACACAACTGTTTAGCCAGCTTTGGGGAGGATACCGCCATTGACAACACTGACGAATAATATAACCGGCTAATAAAGCACCACGATAGCGCAAAAAACGCCGAGAATTCAATAACTACTAAGAAACGTTTGCTTTCGAAAACTCTTGAGTTGATACGCCAACGTGGAGAGAGAGAGAGAGAGAGAAGAGCAGAAGTGATGAATGAAACAGCTACGGGTGGCAAAAGTATTCGCTATGCGTTCCACTGCTTCACAAATCACAAGACCGAGATGACTGCTATGCGACGCCAGAACGGAACACTTACCTCTTCCAGAGAAGCAATAGAGAAAATCATCTATGATTACCCTCAAGTTAAACCTTGAAAAGACGATGTTTACGAAGAACGAATACGTCGCTGACGCCCCATTTACGCTCAACGGAAAGATTATCTCCGAGTGCTCAAGCTATGCGTAAGGTCCGGAGATCAATATTATGAGCGACATGCACCAGAGATTAGCAGAAGGAAACAAGCGACTTGGAGAACATATAAGAGTATCGAGATGAAGTGAAAAGGACAAAGAAGACAAAACTTAGTGACCAGCTTTTTGATACGACGTTTCTTCTTGCGTTGAAGTATGCTTCAAAAACCTGTACATTATAAAAGCGGGATTAACGTCCATTGGGTGCAATACGACGCTCTATCGAAAAGGAAATGCTTGGCGTTTACCGTACCACACAAGTGGAAGAAAGAATACGAAGTTCTTACCTACATTAACAGTTAAATTAGAAATTTAGCCGGTCACGTGGTGCGCATGAATGATCATCGGTGGACAAGATCTGGATTCTACTATACAATAAACGCACTGAAGAAAGAGCACCAGCCCAATGGTCTGACTTCTTCACCAAAGCCCTAGAAAGGAATTATGATGCTAAACGAATCTTTAGAGCGAAAAGATTTCTTTGGACTACCCTCGCGCCCGCTAGGAAGAAATGGGAAATTTACTGGTGCTCGTTCAACTTCATCGATGATCAACGGGAATTGAGATGATTCAGATGATTTATTTATTTGTATACTGACTAAGATTTCTGACCTTGTTCAAAGTCGTTGCAGTCGTGATTCGCTATGAATGAATTGAACATAATACTTATTATATAACCAAAATGTCAGTTGATGGTTGAATAAATAAACAAATAAACATTCTAGCAATCTTGTGTCGGCAAATCGATAACAATTCAACAATAATAATAAGTTCTACAATGATGATTGAAAATCCAGTATCGGTCATACTAAAAAACTGGTTATCCTCTTCTGAACACATAAAGAGCGACCTATAAAGAGCTCCACTGCCCTTGATGTCCTTTAAGTTGTTCGCTTTATTCTTTCAATGGAACGGCGATGTTTGAATGCAAATTTGATGAACATCCATAATTCTAACAACTCAAAAAATACCACTCTCACATTTCAGTAATACGTAACTCAGATTGTGAAATCGCTTTGTTATAGTAACATTATTTAGTAGACCAATTTATTGAATCATATCGAAAGAAAATAAAAATTTTTTCGATCATTTTTATGTTCATCTGAATATGTTCTGTTTCACGTAGAATGTCTCATAGAAGCATGGTTCTAAAAAACTCACCTTGATGAACCATACCTACTCAACTACAAATGTTACCGGACTCCCATAACGCTTGTGGACGAATGAGTTTTCAGTTAAACCTCGAAAAATACGATGAATACAAAGGGCCGAGACGTTTGTAATGCCACATTGCCGTATTACTCAACGCAATTAGAATAGCTAAACTTCACGCATCTAGGTAGCGGTGTCATTGTGATGAGCAACATCGCAAGTAGAAGAAAACTTATGACTTCGGGAATTTATAGGAGTATTGATGATGTGATAAATGCTCAGCTCTTAAAATCCAAGTTGTTTTCAAACTGTCTTAACATAAACTTTCAAAACTTGAAAGTTACGTAAGGATTTAAGACCACTTAGTGTAATGGAATTCATCATTCAAAGGATGATAACAGGCGTTTCCCGTATTACTCAACTGAGATACCAAAGAATGACCTATAACATAAATAGAAATACCAAAAACTTCCGTATTAATCATGCAATAGCAGGGAGTAATTCTATTCCGCTTAATATGGAACGTGCTGTAAGAAGACCGTTAGCTCACGAGGAATCCTGAAGCTCCTAGAAAATAGTTGAGCAATTTAATTTCTTGAGCAAAAAATCTTTTCCAGACTACTTTTGCGAAGTGAAAATGATATATAAATCTACTTGCTACCGTTTGACTCTCTCAGCTATTGTTTGAGAGTGCAAGTGGTCATTGTATTTTGACTGCAATCTTGTTAAGCAATGCTCGAGGTAGGTATATAGCACTTCAATATAACACAAACACAGGGCTAAGGTCTCTGCGGGATCGCCTTCTTCAGAATCTCAAAAGTCTACGTAAATTATGCGATCCATTGAAACAAGCACCATCGTGAAGCTTGCTAAAGAAATTTACCACTCAAAGTTCAAATTCGTACACGACTTAACTCAAATACGCATCTTATGAAAGTAGATTTTTTTATTGTTCGATGGAGGAACCACTTGTATAAACAGCATTGAAAGTAAAGTCTAGCAGTTGAAGTCACAACATTGACGCTATATATGAGGCCAGGTCATGCATGATTATAAGACATTGTTTGACTTTGTTTCTTAAGCAACGGTTTTGAACCTTTACTTCGTTCTCGTTATTTTTTTCAACCCTATATGCGTCTATTGGGGTGTTTATCTTCGGTTCAATTTTCCCATCTAGGTTTTTTTAATTCTAATGCATGGGAAACAGCCCATTTCACTGATACAACAAACATTGCATAAGATTCTATATGGTACCCAAGCTCATACAATCACTTTTTACCGCTAAGGTATACAATGCACTCTTTTGCGATACATAGTCATTCGTACAGGCAGTTGCGAATTAATTGGGTGTTTTAGAGAATTTAAGAAATTTTTACAATTGTCTCTCTAAACATCGATTAGCAGCTATGCCTTCTTAATCAGATATAAAGAATGAAATGAACGGAACTTTACTTGCACTAAACTTCTCGTTTAAAACCGAAACCCCTGTCTTTGAATTTTGTCCATCGTCCTACTGTATATATATATATATATATATATATATA